>JAZHYW010033180.1:0-157659 GCA_037355805.1 Ixodes ricinus | reverse complement strand
ACATGTATTGCTGCAAATTAAAAGGAACACTGAACTTTCCAAAATATTTTTTTAAAGTTCCTGGATCAAACATGCATGTCACAAAATAAAATTTCCGCGAACATTTCCTTCAGCATAATAATTACGCTATGAGGCACATCTGGAGGTAGGTGAGGAACCGAAATGAACACCTATATCGAGAAATTAAATCCAGAATAAAAGTTAGTTTCGGTTTCGGTCCTGAATTCAAACGTGCTCTCCGGCGTAAATATTACGCTAAAAAAATATTTTTGTTTGTTTTCAGAATAAAGAGGTGATCTACGCGCATAACATCCTAGCTTCCTCGTTTAAGCAGGAATAATTTGTGCTGCTCAGTGAAGCCAGCACGCTCACCAGGCACCTCACTATAACCGCCATCTTGGGAAACAAGTGGCGCCACCTATAGACAGTTGGATTCCCAAATAGTGGGTTTGCGTCTGTATTGTGGAACATATACTGCCTTGCTCTAAAAATATTTTACGTGTATCTTTTTTGCACTTCAAGTATACAGTGTTTCTACTACTAAAATGCACTTTGTTATGACGTGCCAATACGTTTGTTTATACAGTTTTAGAGTATATATTTTGCTCCATTTATTACCGTTGCCGAATTTCGAATCAACGAATTATTTTTTTATGTGTGTGTGTGATTTGTTTTGTTGATGATTTTCTTAGTTCATGGCTTGCTTTGTATATAGTTTATTTTAGTGTATATGAGCCATGAACACCTTGCTTTTTTCTTTGCCGCTGCCACTGCCTTGTTAAAGGGGTCCGAGGGGGCCACGTCAAGCTGCTCAATCAGTTTTTCGCCTTCGTCTCCCTCATCGTTTATGCTGAATTGGGAAACTCATTGCATTTAAATTTTAATTTCAGACTTTTTGGACATTCGGTCTCGTTCAAAATTCCTCACAGTCGTCGGATTTGTTGGTTGCCTGGAGCAAGACCTGTATTTTATATTGGTGACGTTTTCAATCTTTTGACACGTAGTACCAGTAAAATATTTTATTTCATATGCTATCCCAGCGGTACGCGTATGCATAAACGTTACCACTCAGGAGAACACGTAGGTAATGAACTACATTAACACGATAGCGCTAAGGAGCTCGTGTCACAAAAAAGCCGGCCTCGGTGGCGTGACGCGAAAATCTTGATTTGTCGATAGGGTCATGACGTCACAGCCACGTGACCTCGCGCGGGAATTTCAAACAACTCACGACGCTCACGGGAAGCGCGACGTCACGCGTGGAATGAAAGTGATTTAAAAAACATGACATGCAACGCGAATCGAAGGTCGCCCGCATAACTCACATAATTTAACTTTACAAAATAATTAACCTGACTTTAAGAAAATTCAAGAATTGTAGGCGGGATTTTATCCCACGACCATTCGGTTGCGAGCCAGACACGCTACCGACTAGGAGACACGCTTGCACGGCGAATGAGAAGGCGATGCGAACGGGGCCCGAAAACGCTATCGCGTTCCACTCTTAAAGGCGAAGCTTAAGCGTCTCCCAAGTTTTTATCAACGAAGTGTACGTAAACACTTTCGAAGGGAAAGTACGACGAGGAATTTAAGAAACACAAGTTGTTAGGTTTTTAAAAAAGATTTTATACCAAACATAGTTTTATTTCGAATCATGAAAAATAATAATAATAAAAGTTCTGGATAACTAGTAAAATATGTACACATTGAATAACAGCGGAAGTTGCTGATATTTGTTTTTTTCGCACGGGAAAAAATATGCCTGGAATTATAATTATTGGGAAAATGAAATGTGTGGCGAAAACGGCCGAGAAACTTACACAGGACGGAAGCAAGGATTATATTTCAGATTAAAAAAAAAGTTGCATGCTCAGTGGAGTGAGGCATCTTGTGCTAACGCGTGCAATACACAAACCATCAGCCGGAAACAAATTAAGTGTACGTAGATGGTGCACTTCTTAGGAGCGATAAATAAAGCATACAAGTATTATGGAAAGAAAGAAGAAAAAAGAAATTGAATCAGTAGTTGAAACTAAAAAAGAAAATAAGGGAACACGCTCTGTATTAAGGTATCAAGCACTCTGGCTGCACATAAGTTGCAGACACTTTAAAACGTGCAAAATTAGTAGCCATAGAACAGGTGTATGCCTGGTACCAAAATATTGAATGAACTTTATTTTGTCCAGCTTCAGAAAGTGTAGGGATTGGAATTGGCAAAAGGCGAAGGTGGAACTTTCATTCCGGGAGTTTACCTTCAAGCCCCAGCTACACAGATGTACACCAGGCGGCACTGTTAGCGCGAACGCAATCCTTCGGCGCTTTTTGGAATTTTAATTCTAAAGGACACTGGCGGCTATTAAGGCTTGCAACTTAGTCAGTAGTTTAGTACCTCAACGAAACAATTTTTACAACTATAGTAGTCTTGATCACAGTCCTTCAATACTGAGGGAAAAACAGAGAAAACCGGTGATAGCTCTTTCGTGCTAACAGTGTAGCGGAGTGTAGTCTCTGACATGTACGTTGAAGCTAAGAACGCATGGTCATTCCAGACTTCAGGAATCGAGCCAATAACGCCAGAAGCACTTCTACTTAAGCAGATAATACCCATAATACCCCGAATGGCAATCTTCCGTGACTTAGACGGGAATATCGCTCTTGTGATAGCATTTTGTCCTGAAAGTTATTAACTTGTGGCTTGTCTTCCTGTAGACTCGTGCAGGGTTCCGTGTGAGCTTGCCTTCTGTGGAGTCCTCCTGACGCCTTTGTCAAGGCGTCACGAGGACCCACAGTTTGATCAGCTGCCGTGAAGGCGTTTTGTGCAGGGAGAAGAAGGGCGTTCCTCGTCATCTTCAAAGGTCTTTTTCTGCAATTTGTGGGTATTTTTCTTTGCTGCTGCTATTCACGCATTTGTGGGGCGACCTTATGCGTTCCAGAAACCTGTGCCGGTGTTTCTTGTGTTTCAGGTTTTGAAGTTTCACTGGGAGGTGGGTTTGCATCCACTGCCTGTGGAGGCTGTAGGTGACCCCGGGGGAATACCTTTGTCCAAGAAAGAGCTGCAAGAGGCCCCTTGCAGTCCGCATAGTCGGCGGGATATCGGGCCTTTACGTTTGGATCACCTTCGACTGTCAGTGTTGGGGCAATGGCAGCAGATGATTCTCCGCAATGTTTTTGCATTTCATTTTGCCTCCCAGTACTTTGCGACATAACCAAGAGGTCAGGCATCTGAAGCACCGAGGCGGAGTCTGAAAATGCTCAGATGCTTTGTGCGTTGAAAAACCTAGGTTCACACCTCTGTAGCTGTCACTCGGTCTTTAACCTTAAGGTAGGGACTTTGCGGACCGCAAGTTTGTCTGCTTCTTTTGCAGGGGTTAGTGGCGACAATCGACGCCGAGCTCATGATTGGTTCTGAATGAAAGATAGTGGGTAGGCCTCAAGGAAGCGTGCTTTGAGGTCCACCCACTGTCCTTCAATGAGAGCCAATCAGAGCTCGGCGTCTTTCTGACGTCACCGCAACTCCTGCGCAAGAAGCAGACGACTTGTCTCTCCGCATAGCCTTTTTCTGGGTCGTGCTTCGCCCCAAGTTGATCAGTTCTCCGAGCCAAACTGCTATAACAACTTCTGGCAGCAAGGTAACCTGATAGTTGAGCTATGGTATACCAGAGAGGAACCCTCTGATAAGGCCATGGTTTTGAATATACGTTCCTGGTACGGACGCCTGTACCTGAACTCCGCTGAGTGTATCCAGGGGAAGTAGCTTGTACATTACTTCACTGGCTACGCCAACCTGCCACTGCGTTTATTTTGTTTGCTCGTGTTAAACGATTTAGCCATACTAGACTCTCATTTTTGCACTTTGGGACCAGGAGTACTAGAATTGCAGTAACTCTCCGGCGCCGTTAGAGAACAAGCACAAAAATGTCACACGAAAATTCTTAATATCCGCGCCGTCGGCCTGAACATCGTCGATGATTATTGACGCTGACAATTGACTTGAGCTATCGTCTCTAACTGCTGGCTTTCGACGCTTTACAGTAAGGTGGTGATGTGGCTTTTTTGCAGGGACGTCCAAAACTCATTCACAATTAGGCAGTGCCTCATCGCTGGCCCCAGCCATGACCTATGGCAGCAGGGCACCGGAATGTAACGAGTTTAGAAAAATAAGAACAAAAAATGAAAGATGTTTACAATCCCCTGTAACGCCGAATTAGAGCGCAGCTCTTGAGGAGGAGGAGGGAAAGGTACTGAGGGGAGAAGGTGGAAAGTCCCCCACTACTAACAGGGGTGTGGATCGACGTGTGCTTAAAGGGACACTGACATCCCCAAACTTTTTGTTTTTAGTTTTTGCCAGGTGATGCATTATGGTGTCAGGAGACTACCCAGTCAACATTCTGCTACAGCGTCACATATATTTTTAATAAAGTAAAAAACGCAACTGCTCGAAACCGAAACGGGAACCGGACTGGGGATGAAGAAGAAATATTGAGGAGGAGAGAGTTGGCGGAAGTCACGTGGCTGTGTTACTTTTTTTTCCTCCAAACAACGCATTTGCAGCTTTCTAGAAGCCGCAAGAAATGGGTATCATATTTCTTTTATATTCCTAGTACTTTGATTACATTTGGTGGTTGTGTCTAAACCACAGAAAACGGCTCGTGACCACGGAGAAGAGAGTGAGCGTGACTCAAACCGGCCAGTTCTCAAACGGCGGTTTTCGGACAGAAAGAAAACTAATTTCGAGCCGCGAATTGTTTTCTTGGGGCTCTTCTATGTCGTGTACCAATAAAACCCGTGGCGAGCATAAATACCCTGTCAGTGTCCCTTTAACGCAAGTCGCAGAAAATGCACATCTTTGGTGAGAGCATCGCTTGTAAATTTGGCGGGAATTTAGCGGGCAATTTTTTCCCTAACTGTAGCGGGAAATTTTTTCCACTACATTTAGTGGGGAAAATCTTCCCGCTAAATCCAGCGGAAAAAAACTTTCCGCTAAATTTATTTTTTGTTTGCTAAATTTAGCGGAGAAATTTTTGCCGCTAGATTTAGCGCGGAAACTTTTTCCGCTAAATTTAGCGGGGAATTTGGCGTCCTCGTTATGACGTCATCCTCAACGTCATCGTCATCGCGCGGTCATACCGACGGCGACGCCGACGCCGCTCAAGCCGAAAACGGGCGCCTAAGATCTGTTTTAAAAAACTGGCGAGTTGGAAGGTATGATTTTGGAAGGTATGATAACGCGTCGGTGGGTGGGGGGGTCGTTTTTGAGAAAGCAATATTGGGCACAAATAAGGCGTGGAAGTGTGTCTGTCCTGCGCATTTCGGTAATTTGCCTGCCTATTAATGGCTACGAGTTACCCTCCGACCACTGAACCAACAACCCACCATGCCATCAGGGGCCCTAATCTACACGGTGATACTAAGCTGATCCCAGAGGCCGGGACATCGCCGACCGCTACGATTGGTCAGTGGTGCCGACCTCCCAAATACAAGCGGTCATGTTCCAATCCCTTGGTCCCCTTCGGTCCCGCCTGTACATTGGGGCCCCAGATGTCCCAAAATACTATAGGCATCAGGGTGATAGACAATCAGATAAAAATATCTGATTATTCTTTTCGACAGGGCCGCACTACAACCGCGGTTCCAGCAGTATCCTCATATATACGCTGACTGCGGATTCGCCGATTAAAAAGAAAAAGACCGCATCTCCACGTGGTGAATGATGTTGATTGGGGCGAAGCTCTGGTGGTGCTGATGATAGCTGATGATATTGATTTTATTGTTCATAGGTGGTGCTGATGGTGCTGATATTTTTTATTGCTCATAGGTAGTGCTGAGTTCCGGGTTGCGTTTCGACTTCATTATTACTGCTTTATGGTCGGTGAAATGCAGAGCCAGTGGTTCTTCTAGCGGATCAGCTTGGATCCGCTAGAAGCTGTGGGAACGCATCTCAACCGCTTAAGTCAACGGTCCATGTCAGAAAGAGAATGTGTGGTATGGAACGTGGTTATATACGCATTTGAGCATTTGGCCGCAGCCCCTCTCGTCTATAAACGTTGAGTCAATGCATGCAAAGTTTAACGCGATTATATACGAATTTGACCGCAGTGCCCTCTCCTGTATAGACGTTGAGCGGCTACATGAAACGTTTCATCCATGACAGAAACGCCAGCTCTTGAGTTACTACCACATCTCGGAGCTCCCTACTCGTCCCGCAGTCGTGGCCGATAGGTTAAGGCGATGGACTGGAAATCCATTGGGGTCTCCCCGCACAGGTTCGAATCCTGTCGACTGCGCAAACATTTTTTTTTTCTTTTTATGTAAGCACGGACGCCGGCCGGACGGACCGACGGACGGACAAGGCTAGACTCTAAGGAGCTTCGCCCCTAAAACTGCCGGTTTTTCATGAAGGCATGATAATCACCTTGCTTGATGACCAGTGTGCCGAGTCATGCGAGGGCGCGGTGGATGGAACTGGGCGACCACGTGACTACCTGCGGAAGCCAGCAAGCTGACGCCGATTCCGACCGCCCAGATGACGAAGCAGGGCCGGAGGTCACTCAGTCCCCTGGCTGCCTCTCCAGTCTCCGAGGGCCGGTTGTACTTGAATTCACGCCTAACCCTACTCTTAAACTGCGCTATTACTTCCGCTTGTTCAAACAGACCGCCTTCGAAAGCATGGCCGGGGAGTTTATTTATTGATTTGAAGTAGGGAGAATTCGATCTTATCTGAGGTCCTGTAATTACGGGTGACAGGAACGTGTAGATCTGAGCAAAGCCGATGCGAAAGAGCTCGAGTCCTTGAGGCTCGCAGCCCTGTCTGAGTTAGGCAGGAAAACGAAAAAGGCATCCGTGCCACCTCTCACGCCTAATTTTCGTGACTTTTCCATGCAATAAAAATACCACATATCTTTTTCTTTCTTTTTTTTTCATTTTGCGCTTTTGAAGTGGGGAAGCCAATCTAGGTGGTCTTCCCCTGGGAAGTTTACGAAGCAAACAGCGAAACCCCTGTCCTTAGTGCCCTCCAAAAACTCGTAGAGGGGAAGCTTCCCATCCAGGGGTACGTTACACAACAGGGAGGTGATGACTCCCTTGTACCCTGTTGCCAGTATACTGTTGCCATCAGATATCATACCCCGAAAAGAATCCTAAAAGAGGGAAATATCTCAGCGTCCGGGGGCACGGGGCACCGTTGCCAAACCAAGGACGCCGCGAGAGGTGACGCAGAATAATCCAACAGACTGTGGGTGAAGCAGAAATCGATCAGCAAGCAAAGAACGAAGCAGGCTAAGATAGCCACCCAGATAAAGGTGCCGAATGGCAAGAATAGGACAGCCTTCTTCGGCAATAGCTTCAGCTCTCTAACAAACGTTGTGAAGCCGGCTCTTTCAAAATAAGACACCGTCGACATTGTTGGAAACAAGATATCCTCTAAAATAAATGGAAGATAAATAAGCATCCCTGTATTGAAGATATATTTAGTAAAGTTTCAGAGCTTCGGTAAGTCTTTATTTTTTATTTCTGAAGAACAGTTGTCATGAAGCAAACTTTCCGCTGAAGTGCAAAACGATGAACTTCGGCAACTCAACGGCTCCAAGCACGCGATGGTGATTTCACGTTTCTTGTTAATCTGACGGGGGAGTCATGTCAGGCATCTGGTGTGCAGTTTAGGCAGCTGACTTCCTAGCTTCCGACCGTCAGTATCTGCTGAACACGCACGACAATGTGGAAATCTCCCCCACACCGAAGCTTTTCAAAAGTGTCCCCCCCCCCCGCCCACCTTCAAATAAGAAATAGTACAGATAATACTGAATTCGCTTAATTTGCTGGTTACTGTGCTCAGAGTTGCCCAGTATGGATGGGGAAACGAATTAACGTAGGTCGCATTCGTCGTTATGCAAAATAAGCGCAGCGCAACGTGTCGGCCATTCATGGGGCTGCAGTTAGACAAGCAAATGCCGCTAAATTCGCAAATAAGTTTTTTTTTTGTGAACGCTAGCATTTTTAGGCGCTGGGTCAGCAGACAGATTTCTTCCACTATAAACTCCGGCGGGAATATGACGTCCAGGTACGCCGAGCTGGCCGCATCGAGCACCAGGTCCCTAAAACCACGGGACTCCGCGATGTCTTTCCAGAACGGAAACTCTTCTGGCGCGGTGGTCAGCGCTGTGGCCGGGAGCAGAACTGTCACCAGTGTTACCAGAGTGGAATGCATGACGCGCTAAGGTCGACTAATGTTCGGATAAACAGATGATAGGTAGTTCGGCGGCTGGACAATTCTTGTGACTCTAAATCCAGATATGATGACCTTTCAGTTTCACAATGAAACTCGCTTCGATGTGAACCAGGCGGGACCCTCTGAAAAGTGTGGTGCCTCACCAAGTCCAGATTTTTCATGTTTTAGCGCGCGGCCATGTTCTGCCGACTGGCCCGTCGCACCGTGGGCCCTTGCGGGGACTGCAATGCTGTCCAGATGAACAGTTCTTGTACATCCGGTGTTAAAACCCACACACGACGAAAAAACAAACGGCACACCCAAAGAAATCGCGTAGGATGCGCATACTGCAGCGTATCACCGCGACTTCACAGTCCCCTGCCCCACAAGCGCCGTCCGGAGTCGAAAGTAGAGCGCCGATCCCCTCTACTTGCGAGGCTAAAAAAATCTGGTAGGCACACCATGCCGTGCTTTCATTACACAATCCTTTCATCCGCACGACCCAATCACACCTAATACATGAGTGGCGTGAGGTACATGAGAAACACTACATCAAGCCAAAAAGGCTTCATGTAGTGTTTCTTTCCCTCGTTTTCAGGCGTAAGCATATGGTTTTACATTGGCGAAGGCGGCTTGCTGGAGAATGCGGGTATCCTCCCGGCGGCTGAAATCCCCGGAAGAGTGATTTTCTGGTTACATGACTGGATTTATGTGGTCAACGTACCTATAGAAGAACACAACTATTTTCTTCTACTTTGTCTGGGGCCAGAGTATAGCTTCTACAGTGCTGCGGCTCAGTATTACTGCAGGGGCACGATACTTTGTCTTGCGTCTCATTCGCATGCGCTCTCGTACGAAAGGTACACCAAACAAAGCGAGGCCTTCGCTCATGTAGCCTTGACAGTGTTCGAGCTCTGTGGAAGCTGTGTCAGCCTTGAATACGCAGCGCAAAATAGTCTAGACAGCCAAATGGCTGCCGTAAGTTTGTCCTCACTTCGATGGTATCGGTCAGAGCTGCTCCGTTGGAGTGCGTGCACGCCAGCCATTTCCGCGTACCGCCTTATTTGTCCGATGAAATGAACAGCTGCGAGACAGCCATATGTAGCGCCATGTGGTCGACGAAGGTAGGTGGAGCAATCTCGTGATCTTATTAAAAAGTTGCAAAACACAAGAAAAAATTTTTTTTGTTAATAAGGAAACACCATTTTATTTCTTGGGTATTTGCGATAATGTTCGACGTTCTGCCGTTTTAAAATTGTGGCCTTCTGGAACAATATGATTTCTACGGCGTGACATTTCACACACCACTAATGTAAGTGGCTGTTGATCTAGAATAAATTTTAGAGTCCACTTTTCACGCGGAAAACAATGCTGGCACTTAAAATGACAAGAAGTAAGAGTCGGCCTTTGCGACAGTGTTCGATCGTTGTGGAGGAACCATGTTAAGTGAGATGCCGGTCGTGCTTGGACTGGGAGGAGTTTCGCGTTCCTTCGATACCGGGTAATCGATAGTAGACGCGGTGGAACACGTGAGACTCATTCCCTGAGGTCCCGACGTCCGGATAACAATTCGATCGTAGGTGCTTGGTCACGCGATTTGATTTCAATAACTTTTCTGTAGGCCGATGCCGGCAGCGTGGTAGAGGAAAAAGGCGTTTCTGCCTCACAAGTCCTCTCCACCAAGTCAAGCAAATGAGAAGGGAAACAGGCGGCAGGGCGCCAAGGCCCAATCCACCCTACACCATGACGTCACGACAAGTGTCTAAGAAGAAACAACTCGCCCGTTGATTCGCTCCCTCCCTCACATTTGTTATGACATTCGCGAGAAATTGTTGGCGCGGCCTAAAAAGGGCATTCAGTGGCGGACATAGCTGCATGAGTTCGCGGCTGCTGAGCTAGCGCGCCGACGGCGAACTTCACACCTCTTTTGCGATGCGCACTTCACACCACAAAGACCGCCCGTCCTCGGGCCCCTCGCAGCCTATACACCAAAGTAGTGTTTACAAACAAGCCCGCATAGCCCACACCAAAAGTAAGCAACACGCGTGCGCAAAAAAAAAAAAAATCGGGAGGAGTGAAGAGTTTGCGCATGCGCAGTACCGACAGCAGTGCCACCGCAGTTGCCTGACGTCAGTGAGCTGAGTTGGTCTATAAGTCTGAGTTCGTTCTGAGCATGCGCAGTGAGCAGCGCGCTCGAATATGACATCCAGTAGTTACCCTATATCGCCAGTGGTGTCCGGACACACACTGTTACCGATTGCTTTACTATAGTTGGTGACAGTTTACGCGAGTCGTGTCCCAAGCGCGTTGTTATCGTTCACCAGCCAATGGGATTGCGGCATCAGTCGATAAGAACGCAGCGGAACCAATGACGCAGCGGTCGGTGACTCTAAGGGAATAGGTTCTACTCCGCTCATTTGCATGAGACAGCGCTCCGACAGTGCCAAATCTTCCCCGAGCGGTTTGGAAACCTCGCGTCCGATAGAACGCGTGCGCATCGCGCTGTCCACGCTTTTGCGCTCTTGCGCTGCGCCGAGGGGAGTGGCTGCCCCTGACGCACCGAGATGCCGGATGCGCCGAGTAAGCAGAGACGGCTGTCTACGCCGCTTTCTCGACGAGTTTCCACGACGATAGATGGCGGCGGTCAGCCGTCCCAATCTAAAGGGAAATCGCCGAGGCTACGCGAGCCCGGCGGTTCTAACTACGCAAAAATCTGTCAGCGCTAAAGGCATTGCATTTTCGCGGAGTAAGATGAATTTCCTAGCTGAGTATTGGGTGTTATGTTTCCTGTTTTGGAAAAGGAACGTTGCAAATGCATTTCGAAGAAATGGCAGGCAAAAGCAGGCAGGCATGGCCATTGCAAAGAAAAGACGGCAGCTCCTAAGTCTAGACTATGTTTACAATATTTTATCGGATTCCAGTCATCTAGCCCATAGTTATATTCGAGAGGCCATAGATTGTGTCGTACCTCTGACCATGAGACAACTGTTGCTCGATCCTCGAGTTTTCGTTTCAAGAACATTATTATCTCCCTGAACCTTCCTCGTGAGGGTGTCCCCCTCCTAAAAAGTGCGTGTCATACATCCCACGGGACAAATTGTGGCCGAGGAACCACCGGTGTGAACCAACTGCGCAGAGCTTTTGTCCCTTCTACATATTTTTATTCGCCCTTGTCTTCTACAACAACACAGGTCCCTTTTTTCCGAGCTATTCAAGTACTGCATCCCGTTCCATCCTATCCTGTTGCAAGGGGAGCAGCAGCTCTCATATCACTCGACCATCTTTTAGCTTTTCTAGAAGATATAGGTATTTAGTGTAGCTTTTCTTCTATTTCTTAGTTTACCCAGTTTGGCGAAGTAGTTCGGAACAACAAAACCCGCAAACAACAACTCCTCCAAACTTCACGAGGGCGCAAAACTAAACAAAGCCGTATTCATTGAAACGAATTGAGGTCGGTGTCTACACTCCAACCCCAATGAGCATGAATGTATTCGGCGTTGCTTGCTTTTGCTTGTTTTGTTCACATCCTACCTTCGGTGGCAGGCCGCAGAGTGGCGCGACGGTCGTGTCACATGGCGCCGTGTATACGCCGACTAATGTTGCTGGCGTCTCGTAGGTGCGGGCTGTGGAGCGGGACAAGCCAAAACCAACTGCTGTAACAAGCTGGGCGAAAAGGGCAGGAGGACCTTCGGTTGTCCCGGCTTCTGCGCGAGCTTCTAACCTTCGACGCTTGGGCGTCTTCCGTGCTCCTCGAGAGCGCGCACGAAGCCAAGCACGGCGGAAGGCAGTGAACGCGTGCTGGAGGCCGTGGGCGTCCAAAAAGACACTCCCTGCCCTTCTCATTCTGTCAGTGGCTATAGATCAGTGTCCGAAATCCGAACCTTCAACGATAAATATGAGAAATAATTATCTCAAACGCAGGCTCTTGTAAACAGAGGGACTGCGCATAAAACAAGATGCTTGATTTTTACAGCACTAATGTCATCGGCGTTGTTCTTGGAGCTTCGCGACTATGCATTTCTGGCGTTCTTGCATCATATTATGTGCGAAGGTTTCTAAAAAGAAAAAGCGGAGTCTCGCAAAAAGCGCGGCCTCCTACTGTGTCATGGCGTTAGCGTAAACCAACGTTACTAGAACCACTCAGTAGGGAAACTGCCATAGAGCCTGCTCTGAAAAATTGGCACCGATCCGTACTCGCGAACCCAGCTAATAACGATCGCAACGCCGCCATTTCTCCCGCAGCGGGCACTCATGCAATGTACTGCACGTGACTTCTATTTAGGCTTTAATCGGCCATTTTGGTGCCGAAACAGATACGGCACATATGGTGGAAGGGGTCTCAGGGGTGCCACCCTCCTCTACCAAGCGGACGCGCCGCGAATTACAATCGAAGTTACGATGCGCCTAGGTCGGGACGCGCTACCTGAAATTACCGCTGAGGCATGGTTGTATAATAATAATATTAATGGTGCCGCAAAACCTTGCAAACTAAAGATTTTAGAAAACATCACGCGCCATTCATATCGTATTAAACTCCAATAAAGGTTACTACAAAAAGTGTTTTCTCCGTTGGTTTATACGCAAAAACATGCTTTCTAAAAGCTCAAGGTGACCACAGTAAAGAAAAATGATAAAGAGTGGCGCTGTTGTCGTATTTAGCTCGGTCTCGGTGGGCGCCATCTGCCCAGGTTTCAACGGTGAGTTTCCCAACTGAGTGTTTTAGTGACGTTGGCGTAAACAAACATGGCGGCGCCCATGGAACAGAGCAGACACTAGTCTACAGAGGACAAGACCTCCTGCGTACTACATAATTCTTAGTAGATCCCGAAAAACACGCTGAAGGACGACGAGAGTACGCGGCAAAGCGACAGGCGCTTGCGTCCATGGCGTTACCGCACGTCAGCATCGCGCTCTTGTGAGACGTACGAGTGTATGGTGTCTCGATGCCTGCAGCGCCGCCTACAGGGTGTAGCACCCATTAACCAATCCAGTTCACTGATTTCTACGACAGTTTGCTGGATCGTGCTTCCCCGCGCTTGCGTGCGAAGGCCCACAGACGCAGTAGAATTCGTTTTGCTAAGGCATATCCTTTGATCGTGAGACTTGCGTTCGACGAGTCGCACCTCCTTCTTACGGTGATGCTCTTGTAAAAATTGACCCGGGATTTACACGAGGTTTAAAAAAATCTTCGGCGAGCGAGGGCGAACGTGCAGAAAACGTGTCTTTCAGCATGCAGCCGCTCAGCCTATGCAACGCCTCACCCGGTAAATTTTACACAGGCCCAGGATGGTCGACTCTGAACTTCTGGTGGCCACTCTTGCACTGCAGCGCCAAGAGGGGGTACGCGATCCTACAAGTTGTCAATCAACAAGTTGTCAATCTGACGTGGCGGCGCCAGACTCGGTCATGTCGCCCGTAGTGTTTCCACGTGGGCGGAAAAAGTTGCTTTTTAGTGTAATTTGCATTAACCTTATGTAACGTTGATGAGAACGGGGTGTCTAAAGTGTGACCCAATAAGGCGCGTGTGCACACATTGGACACGGCGCTGGCGTGGAGGCCATCTCTATACTCCGTTCATCCCACGAGTATTCAGAAAAAGGAAACTCTTCCTCAATTCTTCCTTTCCATTCGAGACAGAGCGGGGCTCTCCCCTTTTCTGCGAGGAGTATCTCAGAGACCCACCCATGTGGGAAGAGGAGGAGAGAAGAGTGCGAGAGAAAATGCAGACAACTAAACTGGGAACCGGATTTCTGCCCGGCAGAAGACGCTTCTACAGATCGGCCTTGTTGTTGAAATGTCTTATGTTACGCTGAGACAACGGACAATCCTACAAGCGCGAGAGCACGGGGTTGTCGTTTTGAAACGTTAGTGCGCAGGACCGCCACTGGCTCTAGAAAGACACGTCTCGAAGCCACAAGCTCGGATTAGCTCGCGCTTGTAGCTCTGGTAGCAGTTTCAGCTTGGGGACGGGGACGTGATCTAGGTGGCGCTGCGCGGATGAATCCACGCACGCAGCTTAAATGGTAAGAAAAAT
This sequence comes from Ixodes ricinus, assembly GCA_037355805.1. Lineage (NCBI taxonomy): Eukaryota > Metazoa > Arthropoda > Arachnida > Ixodida > Ixodidae > Ixodes > Ixodes ricinus. The sequence continues at coordinate 143,422 of JAZHYW010033180.1, read as the reverse complement.
TGGCTAGGTGGCGTAAGCTGGCGCCCGATCCAAAAGGGCTCAGCCGTATTCATCCATCCATCCATCCACTAGTGATAAGTTATAACGTTATCAGGAGGAATGGCGCAGGCGTTGTCTTCTCTATTTTTATTCACAGCTTAAGAAACGTGTGGCTTTTTTTGTTCACGCTTCTTGTTTTCGTGATTTGTTCGTTGGCATTTCTTCTCGGCTAATGCTCCAATTGTATGTATTTATGTGCAACGCGCTAAGGCGCTCAACTAGCAACATTTTACGTTGTGTTACACTGTCAGGGACAATAGGCGGTATTCGGCATGCATAGATAGACACCTCGCTCTTCAGAATGGGAATCTGTTCGGATGTACGTTTTTCCAGAGTCTCTGCGGCCAAACGCGCGTCTGTGTTAGGGTGTTTCACAAAATTTGGACAAATTCGATATTGCGAAAACTATGCGTCGCAACAAAAAAAAAGGCTTGTGTCGTTTTGGTCCTGGGCCAGGGGCCCATTTAGGAAAATTATTAAAGTTTGGAATAATTAAGTTGTTAATTATTTGTGCGTAATTAACGTTTTTAATATTGTGAGTAATTAGAAAATTGCTCAGCATCATCGAAAAACACTAAATCAACAAATTGCAGAACGATAGAATGAACACGAAGCATTTTACGGCTTTCTGAAAAAACCGCACCAATTCGACGAGTTTTTAAGTTTCGGTTTCAAATCGGAGTGCATCTCGGCCCTGACGGCACCGCGCCCCGTGAAGAAATAGTGCAACCAGCCTCTGCTGCGTTCCGCGAGCACAGAGCAGAGCACACCGCAATATTAAAAAAGTTAATTACGCAAAAATAATGAACAGTCTAATTATCCCGGACTTCAATAATTTTCCTAAATGGGCCCCTGGCCCAGGACCAAAACGACACAAGCCTTTTTCTTGTTGCGAAGCGTATTTTTCGCAATATCAAATTTGTCCACTTATCGTGAAACACCCTGTATATGGTTTCCAAAATAGGTATCGCGCTGTAAACCAAGCCGGAAAAAAAACTACGCGTTTGCAAGTAGAAAAATCGAACTTTCACCGAATGTGCATTTATGTGGTGCATTTGACCTGGTAGAATTTCAATGGGTAGCTCCATTAAAAAAATGTAGAACGAGACCAACAAACTTGCCAGGGTCAACGGCGGACGTGCTCACAAACGACCGAGTTCGAGATGGATGTAACTTGTTGCGCCGCTTCTTTGTGCACGCTGCGAGCACAAGACAGAGCACGTCGTCTGCTCGTGGCGACGATAGAAAGAGAGAGAGAGGGGGGGGGGCGGAGATTCAAGTTAGAATGAAAAGGTTAAACGCGACATATGGAGATTCCTAACAACGGTATGGAAGCGTTCGCTTATTGTGGCCTTTGTTTTGGAGCAGGGTCAATGATGTTTTTAAAACCAAAGAAAACGCAGCTGCAAGAGCAATGAAAACCTCACGGCTTTTTCCCAAAGACATTAAATTAAGATCAGAGAAGATTGATTAATGCGTTTAGGGACAAGCCGTGTTTCTCTTCAAGCACAAGAGTCAAACTTACGCAAAAGAACCCTGTGTCTGAATGTCCAACGACCTTGAATGTCAAAGTAGTGTAGAAGGTCCAACAGTTGACATTCAGGCACCTTGAATGAATCTAAGAATTTTTGGACAGTCCGTTGTATATTCTTCAAACTTCTCGGACATTTTGTGTTGCTTGAGCATAACCTCTATTTAATATAATCCGCATTTTCAATGTATTTACCTTTGTACTGGTGGAATAATTAACATAATATTACGTTACATGATTGGTAACGCATATATACGTACATAACCATTCAAATGCACACACACCTAATGAATTATGAAGGAGGCGCACGTTAACACTTTCAAGTAAAGGATAACGAGAAGAATAAAGAAAATAAAGATGTTAGGATGTTTAAAAAAAACGCTTTTATTATCCACACACTTCCATTTCAAAGCACAAAAATATCAGTATGAAATTTGTAGATTACTAATAACAAACACACAGACTGAGTAGCACCGGAAGTTGCGCATATATTGTTTTTGTTCCGCCGAAAAATATGGTTGGAATCAAATTGCTGCCGGGAAAATTTAATAAGTGGCGCATAAAACGCTTGAGAGACTAACAGTGGGCAGAAGAAAATATTTTATTAACGATAAAAATAGGTTGCCGGCTTAGTGGAGTGAACCATTTTGTACGAATGCGTGCAAGGTACCAACAATGATAACTAGTGGACACCGCAACCAGAAACGTCAATGCATGTAGATGGTGCACTTCTTAGCATCAATACGTCGATACAAACACTGTGAGAAGAAAAACACAAGAATTCAAAAACACCTTAAAACACGAGAAAATATCAAATCGCACTATAGTCATTTAATATAAGCACTCTAGTTACATAAAAGTTGCAGACACTTTTAAAACTTAAAGCACGTGAGATAGATACCTCTGTCAAAAGACGCCATACGATAAAGAGATACAGAAAACATTTTAAAGACATTTACTAAATCGAGAAATTAGGCCGACAAATTACATACACGAGCTTACAAAAAAAAAACGATGCACACATGAGCTAAAGTTAAGTTTAAAACCTAACTTGACGGCGATGCTATTTTTAACACACGTACATAAAATGACCGTGCCTAATTTTAGTGCGTCCAATCCAGTCCAGCCTCAGAAGGTGCAGGGGTTGAAACTGTAAAGTTCTAAGGTGTAACTATAATTCCACGAATATAACTTGATGAAGCCCCCTACAGTTTCAGTGAATTACTGTCAGACATGCATACGTTGATTTTGTGAAGAGGCCAATTAAAGCTTCAGGAACAGTGCTACAGTGCAAGAAGCGACCCCGATGGCATCGTGCAGCAGGTCGGATGACAGATACCATTTCCTTAAGTGACTCGACTATTAATCTTATGAGAGACGTTTTTGAACAGTTATCAATTTTTGTCCTGTCTTGCTGGGTGACTCGCTCTGGTGGGCGAATGTTTTTGCCTGTCTGCAGTAAATTTTTCGCAGACATTTTTTGACTAGGGTCTGTGATTACCGACTGTGCAGGTGAAGGTAAAAAGATCGATTCTTCCTCATCTTCAGAGGTCTTCTTATGTAATATCTTTTTTTTTGTGTCATTCCGCCTTGCCTTTCTGTGACGAACTTCTGTGTTCCAAGAACCTGTGCTGGTATCTTGCGTTGCAGTTTTGGTGATTGAACTTGGAGATGGCATCTGCTGCTTGTGGAGGCTGTTAGGGACCCCGGAGGAATCTCTATGTTCATGAAAGAGCTCCAAGACGCACCTTGCAGTTCGCATAGTCGGCAGGATGTGCCACTCCACCGTTGGAACACTTTCCGCTGGGAGTGTTTGAGCACACATTGTCAAAATGTGATTCTCCGCGTTTTTTTTTTGCATTTTGTTTTGTTTTGGAGTACTTTGCCACAGTACCAAAAGGCTGACATTTGACACACCGTGGCGGAGCATGAGCAGGCTCAGAAACATCGCGCGTTGAAAAACCTATAGGTCCTCATTTACAACGGTCACTCGGTGTTTGGCGTGAAAGTTAGGACTGCCACGTATCTTGGTCGTGCTTCGTCTCCATGTTGATATTGCTTCTCTACTGCTAGCGTCTAACTGCTATAACTCATTTTGGCGCAAGGTACTGCAACAGCTGAGTGACGGAATATCAGCTAGGGACTCCTATGATAAGGCAAGGGGTTTGAAGAAAGGTACCTAGTACGGACGCCTATACCTGAATTCTTTTGAATGTGTCCAGAAGTAGTAGCTTGCACAAACCTTTGCGTTAGCTACGTCGATGATGAGAGCTCCCTAGGGGTAAACCGGTGACGGAGAACTTTGACATCCGCCACTGCGCTAACTTCGTTGCTCAGATGCAAAGGATTCTGCTGTTGAAGCCTCACATTTTCGCACATTGGGACGAGAAGTACTGGAATTCTAGCACTTATGTTGCACCGATGCCGAACAAGCGCAGAATTTCACCTTGGCCAAGAAATTCATTCATCTGGGTGCCATCAGTCTGAACCTTAATAATAACTGTGGTCTCTAACGGTTGTCCTGCGTGCGTGCTGCGTGCCATGTACAACAGACGGAGTGCCACACGACACCCCGTGTTTCAGAGCGGGACCCGACGGAATGTTTCCCCTCCTCTCTAATAAACTATCGTAGACTCCCCACCCCCGGCAATAGGAGAAAATGCCATGTGCAGGCGTCGACCTGACGCTTTTCTTCCTTTCTAATAAACTCAGTTTCATCTGAAATTCGACTACCCCTTCACTTGAGGAACATATGAGGTTGGTTTGAGTTATCGTCGCCAACTAATGGTTTCCGGTGCTTTACGATAAGACAGAGATGTGGGTTCTCTGCAGGAACATTTCAGACATGTTTACAATAAGGCAGCGGCTCACCGTTGGCGTCCTTGGCCGAGTAGACCACGATCTCACCGGCAGCGACGTAACCTCCAGGCCTTTGTAATATGGTACACCATGATGATTCTTGTGACAGCACGGTACCGATAGTTAGAAAGTTGAGAAAAATGGTAGAAGAAATGTAGACAGCTGGGGCATGAACTTTAGTACAGAGGCGGCAGTCTTCATTTACACACATATATGAAGAGGTTAGCTATTTATGACTGTTTTGTTTTTGCACTTGTGTTTTGTTGGCCTAGTTCTGGTAACAAATATAAACCGATCATTAGAACAACAAACCACCAGACCATTAAACGTCATAAAATACGACAGGCCATCAGGGTAATAGACTATAAAAAAAGGCCCGATTGTCTCTTTCGATAGGTGTTGTATACTCCGGCGGTTCCTGCGGTATACTCTTAATAGCAGGCTGAGGATTTGCCATTAGAGCCTCTCCGGAATACATCGGAATCACCAGGCCTGGCGAACAGTGTGCCGAGTTATGCTAGGGCGCACGGGACGGAAGCGGGCAATCACGTGATCAACAGCAAACGCGAGCAGGCTGAGACCGATTCCGACCGCCCAAATAACAATACACGGCCGGACGTCACTTAGTCCCAGCGCTGCCTCTTCGGTATCTTGGTGCTGACCGTACTTGAGTTCACGCCTAGCTCTACTCTTGAACTCCGCAAATCGTTCCGCTTTTTCGAACAAACCGGCTTCAAAAGCACGGCCGAGCAGTTTGTTTATAGACCTGTAGTAGGGCGAATTTGATCTTAATCGAGGTCCAGCGATTACCGGCGACACGAGCGTCTCTGTTTGCACGAACCCAAAGCGGAAGAGCTCTTCTTTCAGGCTTAGAGCCTCGTCGGAGCTAGGCCTGAAAACGAACCAGGCCTTCTTTCCAGCTTTCGCAAGCGGCTTTCCTGACCCGTCCAAGCAATCGTAATTCTTCTTGACTATGTAGCCCGTGTGGGCCCAAGCCCGATGTGCTAATTCTCCTGGGAAGTTTACGAAGCAAGCAGCTGAACCAATGGACACCGCGACGTCCAAAGACGTGTACTCGGGAAGCTCCCCGTCTAGGGGTACGTTACACAACAGGGAGGTGATGACTCCTTTGTACCCTGTAGCCAGTACTGTTACCATCAGATACCATACCCCGAAAAGAATCCTGAGCGAGTGAACGTTTTCAGTGTCCGGAGGCACAGGATACGCTTGCTGAACAAGAGATGCCGCAAGAGGCACCGCGATGGCGTGGAAATTTGGCACAATCTGATGTACTCTGAAGGTAAAGAAAATGATCAGCAAACAAACAATAAAGCAAGCTAAGGAGGCCACCCAGACAAAGATGCTGAACGGCAAGAAGAGGACAGCTTCTTTTGGCAAGGGCTCCAGCGCTCTAACAAACGTCGCGAAACCGGATCGATCGAAGTAAAACGTCGTGGATATTGTTGGAAAGAAGAGTTCATGCGCATAAGCATAGGGAGAGTAAACGAGCGTTCTTGGATCAACCATGTTTTTAGACATAGAATACATTAGAGTATCCATAGTTTGTACTTCAATTATTTTTACAGAACAGTTGTCGTGACGCAAAGTTTCTGTTAACGTGCGAAACGATGGGCTTTGGCAAATCAACGGCTCCCGGCACGCGATTGTGATTTCACGTCCGCGAATAGGCTTGTCTCTGGTTAGTCTAACGGGGAAGGCAAGTGGGGCATCTCCCGTGCAGTTGAGGCACCTGACGTCGTAATGTCCTGCCAGAAGTATCTGCTGATCGCGCACGACAATGTGAAAATCCACCCCGTACCGGAGCTTTTCAAAAACGTCCTTCCCTGCAATAGCGGGATTCCATTTGCTAATTTTGAATTCGCTCAGATTACTGGTTACTGTGAACAAGGTCGCCCAATACGGGTGGATGAAACAATTAACGTACAACGGATTAGTTGTTCTGCAAAATATACGCAACGCAATATGTAGATTATCCATGGTGCTGCAGTTAAACATGCAGACGTCGCTAATTTTGCTGAAGATTGTTTGTGAAGTTGGTAGCACCTTTAGGAGCTGGGTCAGCAGACGGTATTCTTCCACTCCAAACTCTGGCGGGAATATGATGTCCAGGTACGCCGAGCTGGCCGCATCGAGCAGCAGGTCCCGAAAGCCACGTGAATCCACCATGTCTTTCCAGAATGGACATTCTTCGGGCACTGCGGTTTGCGCTGTGGCCTGGAGCAGAAGAACTGTAACCAGGGTTGCCAGATTAAAATGCATGACGCGCTAAGTTCGCCTGGTGTCCAGGTTCAATAGTTGGTTCAGTTGCTGGATAGTCCGGATGACTCAAATGTCATGAAGTTGTGGCGACCTTTCTGTTGTGAAATGAAACTCGCGCTGATATGAACCAGGCTCCTGTGAACAGCATGGCGCGTTGCCACCGCGCTGCTTATAAAACATAGTGTGTTTTTCACAACACCTTAGTAACCGCAATACTAGACATGCCGTGCCTTGTTTCATTGGCACTTCCCTTTGATCTGTGTGGCACAAATATCATTACTAATGCATTGTGCGTGTTAATTCACCGTATGGGGCAGTATGGCTGTATTTTTTGTTCGTTTCGCTTCTGTTGAGGCAGGAAGAAAGTTTTGAACACGACAATTAGAACGAACTAAAGTGAAGTGGACAGGAAAGTGAATCGTGCACGACATTTCAGGCGATGCCAACCGCAGGCGAATTGCGGTCGAGAGCTGGGTTACGCCTCTGCCACGCGGCAAAACTTAACGTCATTTCGATCGAATGACATTAAATTAAGTAACCGGTGAATCAGCTCATGATCTCGACTACGAGAGTCGTGCGTGCAGCGGGCTACGCCAGGAGTGACGTGTAATGATTGGCCGATTAGATGATGGAGAGACTTAAGGGCCCAGAGCTTTGGGTCGTTGAAATGGCTTGGGAACCCCAAGTGTGGGGGCCCTCTAATATCAAACTCCATTACAGAGAGTTTTATATTCGGGTACCACGACACGTTCGGCCCCCCCCCCCCCCCAGCAGATTGGGGCATCGCAGTGCAAAAGCGCAGAACGTTTACGGATCAGCAGAATGTTGGGGCTTCCTATTCTAAAACTCTATATTTTAGGAGTTCTAAAGGGGTAGGGATACGAAATTCCAGCGCTCATTTTCTTGCTTGAATGTGTTGCATGTTGCACCTAACCTCAAAAACACCAGTCTTCCGTTGAAAGGCACAAGAAAACAAATTTTAAAGCTAAATAAACGATCTTTCATTTTGCACCTGGTGGATGCATGCGGAGCCTATTTGGGAGGTGATCTAGCAACGTTGGGAAACTTGCTACGTAGTCGTGACGTAGCAGATTCCTTCGGAGCAGCGCCGCTCTTTGGAATTTCAAACATTTTCCTTCTTAGCTTTCCTGCTCAACTCACAAATCGCGCATTGTACCAAGAGGTCCAAGAAGACGGAAAGGAAGGACTCCCCTCTTTCTCTGACACTCGTTCGTGCAACCGGACACAGCCGCTCTCCCCCATTGTTGGTGACAGGTCAAGAACGAAGTGGAAGCTCCTCCCACCCGTTTCCACTTCAGAGGAGCGAACGGTGAAGGGGAGGTCGCCTCCTCTCCACCGTTCGCTCCGCTAAAGTGGAGAGAGGTGGGAGGAGCTTCCACTTCGTTCTTGACCTGTCACTGACTATAGAAGATTAGCCCGTCGCTCAAAACTCGGACAAAAGTTGCTTTTCCCACCCCGTTCAGCCCTAAGCTGACAGTGACAGTGTTGTGGAAGCTACGTGCTCCTTGGGCCAGCCACATACTCGTCACCCCCACGGGCACTTCGAACGGCTCGGTTGTAACGCGCTGACGCTATTGACACCACCACAACGCTGACAACGCCACCAAGGGCAAAGCTCATAATCACGCCAGCCTTGCTACGTCACGAATGCGGGGAATCTTTTCTTTCTGTTTTTGTTTGCGCCGGATATCCCATGACGCATCGCGTTCTCCGTTCGCTTCTCTTCGAGCGCTTGCTCGAGTGCACCGTTTGGAACGGAAAATATAGCCAGTCGTTCAAAAAAACGAACGTGCGATTATAATTTACGGTTATTATCCGTCATGCTTGACTCATTTCCGAACGAAATTTGAATATTTCAATTTTTGTTTCCGTACCCTGGTGCGCCTATGCTTGGGTCCCCAAGCAGCCTGAGGCGTCGCACTGCTCATGCGCAGAACAAATTCGCTTGCTCAGTGCGATTCCCCAAAACGCTCAGGGCACATAATTTTTCTTTTTAAATTTTTGTCGTATTTACGTTGTCTCTTAAAATTATTTTACTTCGACACTATTGGAGTTTAAACTAAGTGGTCAACACTGAACATTTTCCCGCTGTACTATGCGCCGCGAGTACAGCGGCATAAGAGGCTATGACAGTGATCGTTACACTGGCGACGGTACAATGACGACGAGTCCGAATTTCACCGACGTGGGCACAGAAGAACCCAGGAGAGTCCTTTAACCGAGCGACTTGACAACGGCTGCCATGGCGCACCATCAAGCTCTCGGAATTGGACGACCGCGAAGGTAAGTGCTAGCCAGGGGCTATCCACCTTTCCAATGTTTACAGATCCACAGCCCAGCACGCGCACACGTTCGTGGCTTCGGAAATCGAGGAACACACGCGCCATACGCATGAACGCGGAAAATATGGCACCTACCTGCAGCCTTTTCCTGGAATGGTCTATAGACCATTCCAGGAAGGAAAATTCGCGAGCCGATTATTAGAAGGTCGGAACCACCGTACAATGGCGGAACAAGAGACATCATGGAACGTGCAAGTCATTCCATAAGATAGTGTACTTCGAAGCGCGGCCAATGTTAGGAGCCGACCAGCCAATCACAGAGCGTCGAAACTGCAACGTCACTGCGCTCATCACCTTTTTCTGTGGGTGTGTTTTTCTTTTACTCCAACCAAACGCATGAGTTGTGCCGTGACGTTGTGGTTTTAGTCCGCCATAGTGCAGGAATTCTACAACTGCCAATAGAGGGCAGTATTTCGAAAGGGGTCTATACTTTTAAGCGACCAGCGTCACAGACTCGGCTAAGAAGTGAGCACTGCTTGTGGCAGCAATCATTACGCACACCAGGCACGTAGCCAGGACTTTGTTTCGTGGGGGGCCCGCCCATGATAAAATGTTGTATGAGGGAGAGGGAGAGGAGGTCCCAGCAAAATTGAAGATTTCGGGGGGGGGGGGGGGGGGGGCCGGGCCCCATGGGCCTACCCCCTGGATACGTGCCTGACGCAGACCATCTAGGTACTAGCAGGAAAAGCTTGTAGCACCCTGCACGTCAAATTCCCTAACCTACGCGGAAGTTGTGAAACCCTGAACGAGTACTGCGGTTCGAAGAGGCACGAAATAGCCGAGAGTTACAAGTGATTTAATGTTCTCAAATGGAAGGTGAATCTATTCACACATATATGGTGGAGATCAGCTGCAAAGATAATATTTGCAACTTCGGCAGCGCCCTAAGTCGCTACACTGAGAGACAGCAATGTTCGTAGTGTGCGCTCAAGTGCCCTACAAAAACAGCTGCTACTAAAAATGGAGCTCAAGCTGGAAGTAGCCGAAGCGTTGACATTCTAGGCCGAACCAACCAAAAATGACCCGAAGAAAATGACTTCAGAGCATATGCCGTTGCTGAAAGTGCAAGCGCGTCGTCATCTAGCGTCGCGAGGTAAAATAAAGCGTTCGGTGCAACGAGAGGGCAGGACACACGGAAGCCTACAACACGGTGACAACAGCTGTGGCTGGGCCAAGTGACGTTGTTATCGTTGCGGACGTCATGGTCACCTGGCAAAGGAGTGTTGAATCCGCACCACCCACGAAAATCAAGCGACAACTTCAGCACATGGGGAGGTGTTGGCGGAGACGGAAGCAACATCGGACAGAAAGCATTAGAAAATTTTAGTACTGTGTATAGGATCAAAGGCAAGCGCTGTACGTTTGCGTTAGCGTCGCGTGTTCCATGCTGCCCAAGCTCGTCGTCGCCTTCCTCAATTCAAGAACGCAGTTTGGGCTCCGCGCACGCGCATTGTAGAACACGCAACGCGAACGCGAACGCGCAGTGCTCGCGTTTGCTCGTATACGCAATACTAAAACTCACTAGTGACGGGGCACGCATCTGGACCTCCTTGGTGTCAACAAGAAAAAGAAACTGTCTATGCTTCATTTTAGCACAAGTCCAGACGGAGTCGACTCTACGAGATAATGGGAGCATAATCGTCACGGGGACCAGTGGCGTCACGAGGGTCAGCGGCACCCAGGGCGGTAGCCCGCCGCGACACGCCAACACCCCCCCACTCTCCCGTGGGCCGCCGTGACTCCCTCCCCCTTCCCCCGCTCTCGCCTGGCCCGTTGCGACTCCCCCCCCCCTCGTGGCCCGCCGTGACACCCCCCTGGCGCTGCACCCGGGGCGGTCCGCCCCCCGCCCCCTTGTGACGCCACGGACGGGGACTTTCCCGTTTATGATTGCTTCCGCAATGATAGATCACATCAGGCACGTAGCCAGGATTTTGTTGCGGGGGGGGGGGGGGGGGGGGGGCCGCCCATGACAAAATGCTGTATGAGGGGGAGGGGGAGAGGAGGTCCCAGCAAAATGGAAGATTTTGGGGGGGGGGGCCGGGCCCCATGGGCCCCCCCCTGGATACGTGCCTGGATCACATATAGACAAGCATGACGGACACTATGATGGTGCACTACTAACGCTGTCTGATTGGTCCCATCAGCTGGCAGCGTCCGCTGCGTCTGAACTTAAGGTGAAAAAAACTATATAGAACCAACGATTCGCCGCACGTATACCAGCTGTGCGACGTGGAACTATCGATGGACCTTGATATTGGATCGCCTATGTGTGTGATATCTCGGAAGCTCTTCGAGAAGCACCACGAGCATTGACCATGGCCGAAACCAACATGCGTGAAGCTGCCGTGCTACACTGGACGACTGCCGGTGCTGGGTGGGCTTGAACTTCGTGTGCGATACAACCACGTGTCAGTGAACTTTCTTCTTGCGGTGCTGGATTGCTTGTGACCAAGCCTGTGCGGCCATGATCTGTTGTCCCAGCTGAGCGACGCTGGGGTTCCTCTCCTGCAGCTGACTACGCAAGACTCCGCTGTGACGAGCTAGGAGAGCACCTCGACAGTCACAGCATTATGGAGCACTGCCAAGATGTTTTCTCTGCGGACCTGGGCTTCATCAAGGGACATCCAGCCAGCCGACAACTGAAGGACGGAGCCGTTCACAAATTCTGTAAGGCGAGTCCCATTCCTTATCCACTGCGTGATAAGGATTGAGCTAGACCGGTTAGCCTCTTTTCATATGCTATCCCCTATCACACACTCGGAATAGACCTCATGCAAAACCGAAGCGATCCTATGAACGTAGTGCCGCGCAAAGCGTCTTGGGACCTCATTTGCAACAATTTCGGTTTTGATTTTCCAACCTCACCTCACGACATCCCATCACGCTTACTGTCGATTTGCCATGAGAGCCTCTCTAGAACGCATCGGAATCACCAGGCCTGGGGCCCTAATCTGGACACTTGGCTTAAAAGTCGTCGAGAAATCTGGCGACCGTGATTGGCCGACGCCGCACTTGACCTTGGCGCCGGCCAATCAGAGCTGCTGGATTTCCCGCCGTCTTTCTCGCCAAGTGTCCAGATTAGGACCCCTGGTGAAGAGTGTGCCTAATCACGCGAGGCCGCAGTTGGCGGAAGTGGGCGACCATGTGACTAACTGCAAATGCGAGCAGGCTAAGGCCGATTCTGCCCGACCACATAACAATGCAGGGCCTGAGGTCACTTCGTTTCATCGCTGCCTCTCCGGTGTCTGCGGGCCGTGCGTACTTGATGCACGCCTAACCATAGTGTTGAACTACCCAAGTCGTGTCTCTCCTTCAAACAACCCGGCTTCAAACCCACAGCTCAGGAGTTGGTGTATTGACCTGTAGTGTGCCGAATTTTATTTTATCCCAGGTCCCGTAATAATGGGTGACAGGAGCGTGTTTGTCCGAGCGAAGCTGGTGCGAAAAACTCTTCTTTGAGGCTTACAGCCTCATCGGAGCTAGGCCTGAACACGAACACGGTATCCGTGCAACTTCTTAAACAGCAGCTTTCCTGATCCGACCCAGCAATCAACATTCGATTTCTTGATCCAATCAGGATGTCCCCGCATCTGTTCTGCTTCAGGAAAGTTTACGAAGCAAGCAGCTGAGCCCAAAGCCTTAGCATCCGTCAAAGATGAGTACAAAGAAAGCTCTCCGCCGAGCGCTGCGTTACACAACAGCGTGGTGATGAGTCCCCGTGGCCAGTGCTGTTACCATCAGGTACCATACCCCGAAACGAGTGAGCGTTTTCAGAGTCTCGAGGCACGGGGTACGCCTGCTGAATTAGGGACGCCGCTAAAGGTGTCGCGACAGCATGGAAGTTGGGCACAATTTGGACTTTGTGGGCCAAAAGACTGAGCAGCAATAAAATAATAAAGCACCTAAAATGGCCACACTGACAAAGGTGCCGAATGGCAAGAAGAGGACTGCTTTTTTCGGCAAGGGCTCCAGCGCTTTAACAAATGTTGTGAAGCCGCCTCTGTCAAAAATGAAACAGCGTCGACACTGTTAGAAAAAAATGGGTCCTGCATAAAAACCAGACAATAATATCGCGTTCCTGGATCAAACATACTTTTCGCATATAAAACTTGAGGGCTTCGACCGTTTTTACTACAAAGAATTTTGAGGAAGCAGCATCTCGTGAGCAAACTTTCCGTTAACGTGCCAAACGATGGACTTGGGAAAATCAAGGGCTCCTGGCACGCGATGGCGATTGCACGTCCGCGAATGGGGGATATTAACTGGATGCCATATTTGAGGGCGCCGTTTAAAGCGCATGCTCAGAACGAGATCACAATAATAGGCTGCTAAGACCGGTAATCCTCATAATGTCAAAGGCACGTTGCAAAAAAAAAAGAACTGAGGAAGCTTGTCATTAGCACGTGCTCAGCATTTGCGCACACAGCTATAGCTGCTAGTTAATACTCCTGTAGCTCGTCTCTGGTTAGTCTAACGATGAAGTCACGCGTGGCGCCTGGAGTGCAGTTTAGGCACCCGACGTCGTAACTTCCAGCCATCAGTGTATGCCCATCTCGCACGACAATGTAGAAATCCACCCCGTTCAGAAAATTTTAAAAATCGTTATTCCCTGCAACAGCGGAATACCATTGGTTAATAGAGAATTCTCCCAGCTTTCTGGTTACTGTGCTGAGAGTCGCCCAGTACTGATAAGGAAAGAAATAAACCTACGCCGCATTCGGTGTTCCGCAAAATAAGCGCAGCGCGACGCGTCTGCTTTCTGTGGGGCTGCAGTTATATAAACAGAAGCTTCTAATTCCGTTACTAATTTTTTTTGTGTAAGTCAGTATCACCTTTAGGAGCTGGGTGAGCAGACTGATTTCTTCCACTTCAAACTCCGGCGGGAACATGAGGTCCAGGTACGCTGAGCTGGCCACATCGACGAGCAGGTCCCGAAAGCCACGGGAATCCACGATGTCTTTCCGAAACGGACATTCTTAGGCGCGACGGACAGCGCTGTTATAAAGTAATATTATAAACGAAAAGAACGGACACTCCCATAGGTCCCAGTGGCCCAGATAGTGGAACGATGCGTAAGATACCTAGCAGTCGGCAGGGGCGTTAAATTCGTTTCGACTTCAACTAACGTTAGTTTCGGTTCCCTATTTTCAGCTTTTGCTTGGCTTCGCTTGCGAGCTTTTCTTTGATATTGATTAGATACTTACCCGTTTACTTTTCAGGTACTTTAAAGTCAACCTTTAAGAGTTATGGCCGATTTTTAGCGCAGTCTCGTGTTTTGTTAGAACGCTCTTTTTCTGCGAACGCAATCTCACCTCGTCTGTCGTATATGCTGAGATATAAAAATAAATCAGACCGGATAGCTCTTCACCGATGCGAAATGATAAGGGTGATGTCGATTTTCCATTGAACTTAAACGTATTTTGATAGGATATGTAGCGTTGTCAAAAACAGCGTAACGCTGGAAATAACATTCCACTCTTTGCGGCGAACACCTTACACCCTTGATGCTCCCCACATGTGCCGTATTTTAGACTCTGGAGATACAGTGGAGACCAGCGGAACATGTCTCGAATTCTGAAACCACTAGAGTCGGTGAAGGTGAGAGCTACATGGGTGCCGTCTTCGCCATCTGAGTGTCAGGCTCGGCGGACATTAGACCAGGAAATGAGCGCCATGGTAAGTCGGTTTATTAGCTAAAAATGTTGATTAACTTTTTAATAATGGTTTAATGTCTCATGTTTCAATTGCAGTATTGACACTAACTACTATCAGAGGGTTGAGCAATTTAAAGAAGTTGCGAAAAGGTAATAATTTTTAAGACAATTATTTATAGATTTGTTTTCGCGTTTTTATTCCCGACTTCAATAGTATTACGCGCAAAAAAGATCGCCGCAAGCTCTGCCCCCAATGACGTTGAGCAGAGTGACGTAGTCGTTCCCATAACGTTGTCACTATCTTTGCAGCCCTTCCTTGGTGGACGAGCCAACAAACTTTAATACATCTTAGTTCTATCCAAAATGCATTTAAATTCAATGGAGAAGTGACATCGTTCTTATCATTTCGCATCGGTGAAGAGCTATCCTGTCTGAATTGTTTTTATATATGGACATACGACAAACCAGGTCGACGCGCAGTACAGATTCCTAAACTCGGGAAGCAGACGATGCAAGCCTACGTTCGTCGGCAGTTAGGGCACAAGTAAAGTGATATTAAGACGCCACTATCATTACGTAAGGTAAAGAGGATACGGATACGTGGATGTCATGATAACGCCCACTTCAACTGAATAAAAATTGTTTTCAGGATAGAGTTGAAGACCTTGCGGTGGCGTTTCAAACCGTTTACGCTTCGCTGGCGAACGCCGGCCTGCGTCGCCTACGAGGCGGGCGCCTGTAGGCAAGGCCGGAGATTCCTAAAAATATTTCCTCAGCAACAACCAAAATAACTTTTCTAATTTTGTAGCGTGAGCAACACTGGCCGAGGTTGAGCAGTTTCGCGTGGCTCTCATAATGAGCCGAGCTCATTATGGGAGCCGTGCTCATTATGCAGAGTGCGCTCCGCCGCCGCCGCCTCGCCCGCGTCGCCGGTTTGCGAATTTTAGAGGAGTGACGTCATAGCCTTGGCAGACGCGCTGGCGACGCCACGTGCCCAGCTGTGTGCCTCCGTTGCGCAGTAGCAAAGTCTGACGCTGCACCGGAGCCGCTTGATATTGCCTCTCATTTTGTGCGCATAAGCTCACGCTACGTATATCCTGGCATAGCCGAGCTAAGCCATCTCGCAATTTTTTTAAATATTTATTGGACATATGAGGTGGACTGAACCTTCGGATATTTCGAAACGTACGGGCACCGCTGCCCAGATTGCTTTTTCTGGCTCTCACTATGACCGTTCCTGCGTAAACTGGAGGTCGTGTCATATAATTAAAACCCAACACAACGAGGCTTCAAATATTTAATACAAGTAATGCAATTATTAGTTTTAAGAGAAAAAAAAACAGAAGTGTTGTGGCTAACACCCAGCTCTAAGTTGAGCAAAAAATAAAAAAATCTCATAGACCTCTTCTTTTTTGGAGCTTCTATTTTGGCTCTGTCGCAACCAAAAGAAAAAATCGAGAGAGGGTCCTCCGGGTGTGGCGTTGTTAAATTGTGGACCACTGACCGAGCGATAGGTCCACGCTCTGGTAGACACTCTGGTAGAGAGTCTGACCACGCTCTGGTAAAGAGTCTGACCAATGAAGAGAGACAGAGACGTATCTCGGGAACACATAAAGAAGCTTTAATTTAGTGGTAGGCAGAATGCTAATTATGATACATACAGTCTGCATGAATAGCTTCTGTAATATAGGGGAGAACGCTTACATAAATAGAGTATACAGATCAAGGCTTACAAAGGTTTATACAGCCAGCCCTAATTGCCAACACTGTGACCAACAAGAGACAATTGAACACATATTTTTTAAGTGCGAACACTACGCATCCGAACGAATTGAATTCTTGAACTGCCTGAGAGGGCTGGACATTCCTTTCACGCTCGAAGCTACATTATTTCCGAAGGGACCAACTTCCACGTGCATACGGCTGAGAAAATTTGTGTTTTGTTTTTTGGGCGCGTGCGAACTACTCTCAAGACTGTGACTGTGACGTGTAAGAAACTTTAGAACGGTAGCCTATACTTCGTTTCGCCTTATCTGCGGGCGGGGCCGGGGCTGACAGCGCGGGACCAGCGCTTTTAGCGCTTCTCCCCAGCTCGCGCGCTCGAGCAAAGCCTGAACGCGCGCAGCTTTCGTGCTCGCGCTTCCAGCTTTGCCTTCGCTCGCACGTGGGGTGAAACGAAGTATAGTTAGGTCGATATAAGTACTCTCATTATTTATTTTGTGCTTGCTGGTGCGCGCTATGGGGTTCTGTCGTGTATAGCACTGTTTGAACATATGTCACAGTTCGTCTTAACGGCCCTAATCATTTTATTTTATCTTTTTATGTTCGCCCGCGAAACGTGTTTAGTCATTATTTTGCTAACGCTGCCCTCGTCATCCCCGGACCCCTTCATCACCATATTTTCCCTTCCCTTTCCCCGCATTCACCCTCATCAACCTACAATAACCCAGGCCCGTGAAACGTGCCCACCGTGAGTGAGGCAAATCTCACGTCTGGCAAACAACACAGCCAACCAACCAACCAACCAACGATAAACCGAATCAAAAGATGCCAATTGAAGAAGTAACAGCGAGTGCGGAAAGTGTCATCTGACGAGTCGATGGGTGACGGTCTCCCCGCGCGGTCCGTCCAAGGTGGAGGAAGTTCCGGCGGTCGGCTGGCTCAATATGGGCGGGGCCCCCTGGCCTCGCACCCACTTCTTCAGCTGACACGCTCACACACAGCGGAACTTCGTCCTGTACTTGGCGAAAGGCCGTCGACAGTGGTCTCGTAGTCCCACTCGACGACGCGATGCTTCCGTTCGCCTCCGAGTCTCTTCTCGCACTGCCCTTTGTTCCTCGTTCTCAAACCGAGGTTCGCGCACCAAGCGTGGAAACTACCCTCCCCCAGACGGTCATTGCCCTGCGGATCTGCCCTTTGGCCCTGAAAGCGGTCTGCCCTCTAGACCCAAACATTCCCTGCCGTTTAAAGTAACACAACTCCGCTAGGTTCGAAGACCTCATGTTATATTGTTGTGTTTGGTTTGTTTTGGGGCAAAGTTACGAGACAGCGTGTTTCGCAATATTTATGCCTGTGGCCCATGGCTTAGGGCCTCCGGCAAGGCAGTCAAGTACCGGGAGCCAAAAAAAGCGCGGTTCAAACAGGCCCGGAATACGGAACCCGGGCCAGCCCGTGTGGCGGAAGCCGTAGTGACGTCAGCGCTCCCTCCGTACGGGCGGTGACGTAATTACGGCTTCCGCCATCCGGGTCAGGAGTTGAAAAATTTTCAACTTTTTCCTGCCCGGGTTGTGACGTAGGTTTCCGTATTTTCTCCGCGGCCAATCAGCGCGGCGCGCTTCCCTCCTCCGCCCTCCTTGCCACCGACGTTCACGCGGTTCCGCGTGCGAAGGTGCGAATGCCTCAGATGCTCCGTGCTTGCTTGTGAGGATGGCTGCGACGGTGAACTTCTTGCCCGTCTCCGACGCGAGGAAGGCTGCAGAGTGCCGCTGCCGCGAAGAGGGCTGAAGTTGCCGCTGCGTTTGACGTACCCGAGAAAACCTATAAATTAATTCAGCTAGTTCAGCGGTACCCCTGGATCTACGACAGGTATCGTAGCGACCACAACCACCAGGACAAGCGAAAGACCTTGATACTGCTTTTAATACTTTATTCACATGGTTTCGAAGACACGGGAGGTGGATGCAACCCGATGAAACGGCATCTTCAATGCAAATATGAGTGGCCTTCAGAAAGGCCGTTTGTAGAGGCAGGCAGCGGTTGGCTTGCTGGCTGCAAAGAGACCGGAAAGGCAGTGGGATGCACTTAAAAGGTTAAAATGGTGAACGACACCGGTACGCGCTTAGATGAGTTTTTAGGCAGTACTGTACGACCACTAGCCTAGAATCTTTAACACCCGTCACGCAGTAGTGAAACACGAACGTCTGCTGTTACGATGCTCATCCAGATCGAAACGGGCCGGGGTGGGGATTGAACCCAAGATCCCTGGGTTCTGCAGCGCGAGCTTTCGTGCAGAATTCACTCACAAGCAGCTTGTAAGCACACATCCTAGCTAGCACAAAGGATAAGGAAGCACGACGGGCTTCCGTCATACATGCACTCAAGGGAGCACAACATAGTAAACAGAAAGAGTGTGTCGTATCAGCTGCACATCTGCATGCCATTGCAATTTTTGATATAGCACAGACGCAGTAAAACCTGACAAGCGGGTGAATGTTACGAAAGCTTCTCTCGTGATCCTGCCGCGTTAAAAATGATATAAACGTGGTTCCACTGCGGGAGCGCACGCTCCACGTGAGTATTCCTGCGAGCGACGCGCGGGCCCACGTGGAACGCCACTTGATATATAACATGAAAATAATCCAAAATAAAAAGCAGCACACCCTACCTGGCTCGTGACAATCGGAAGCACTCGGAAGAAGTCCCGGCCGTCGGGGTCTTCGTACATCAGTCTCACGATGGTGGCATACTCGCAGAGCGTTTTCCGAGACTTCAGGAGCTCGCGGACGGCCTTTCGCTTCTTTTTCTTCACGCTCCGCAGGTACTGCTCACACGCAGCCGCGAAAGTAGTCAGCCGACGCCAGTCGATAGTTCTTGCATATGTGACGTACCTCATTACACAAAGGTTCATAAGTGAGGCAAATCAAGCTTCGTAGTCGGGATCCTGCCGAGACGACGCCATCGCGAAAAAAAGCGACGAAAACGAGGCACCAGTGCCGCTCTAGACGGAGCGCGAAGCGTGCCCGGCGCCCGGCGTGCCCGGCATCGCCTGCCTCGCCCGCGACGGCGACACGGCGACGACTCTGGACGACTCCGCTTGACGACAGCCGTTGATTGGTTGCCTGGGGAGCCGCCGTGACGTCAGCTCCCGTATGCCAGGGCCCGTCCGCGCGCCGCTCAAACCAAACCGTGGCGTCGGCACCCGTAAACGGACGCCGGACGTGATTACGTCACTACGGCTTCCGCCACACGGGCTGGCCCGGGTTCCGTAGTCCGGGCCTGTTTGAACCGCTGAGCCCGGGCAGGCAAGGTGAGGGGAAGGGAACCACCGAGCGAGGTGCTGAGAAACACTTCCCGCACGCGTCGGAGAATTCGAAGATGGGGAAAGACTCCGGGAGACCATGGCGGCCGCTCACGCCGACAGACACTCCTTTCCGACCTTTGTATATATTACCCTTGCCGTTTTATGTGACAGGCTCACGTTTGACGTCTTTCAATGTTTGTATTCTATTTTAAGATTATTAAGTAATTAGGCGCCCACCTAAATTTGTGTGGTACGCAACCTTCCTTTCACAATGTTTTTTCTGAACTACATGGATTTTATGCAGAATCCAACATTTTTAGAGCATAATATCAACATAAATAAAATGTACTAAAAATATTTTCTTTGGGTTCAGAGGCTTTTTCGTCCAAGTGTTTCGTACATATCCTAGACATTAACGAAGTGCCGGGTCTCTTTTGGCATGAAAGACAGACAAGCAGTGTACGATGCCCGGTGATAACCTTAGTATTAAATTGGCCTTTGTATATCTTAATTCGCTAACCACCTAACCTGGGCCTTCGAACTGACCAGCTCAGCGCGTGACCTGACCGTGTCTGGGCGTCACACTCAACCTCTGCTAGGCTAGCCTCAACAGGCCTGTACTCAGCCTCTGAGCATGAAATGCTTCCGGTTTGCCTTTATATCCGGACTTGCTTCCGCATCTGAAAGTGTATCCGGACTTGCTTCCTCATCTTCTGACCCACTCTTCTCTGAGGACTGTTTATCTGGCATGCGTCCCATCGCATACCAGTGATTCTTGTACGACGACTAAGCCCACGTACCTTGAAGCGCGCTCTTTGACCTCATCTGATCCACACGACGTAGGGCACTTGCCTTCGTGGTCCTCTTTCAGAAACAACGCTGCGTCTCGTTCCACAAAATTCAGTCGGACCTTTCTTTCTTTCGGACTTCTTCGAGCCACCATATTCCAGTCGGGATTCAGCAGCACCACTGGCTGGAAGCCACACCCGAATTCATTGGTTGCGTCTTTCACGCTCGGCATCTGCACAATTTTTAACCGTTTCTGGAGTGCGGCTTAAACTTCCGTAAGGTTTGAGAGCCTCCCCGAGTAAGGTATAATACCTGGCAGGCGCCTCTTTGCCTGCACTCAGAGTACGGGAGGGTGTTATTATCGCGTCACCCTCAACCTTCTCATCTGCGTAGCACTCTTCAACCGATGCGCACATCGCATGTTGAGCTGTCGTTACTATGGGTTCCAAAAGCCCTATAATCTCTCTTCCAGGCTATGAGACTTATACCCCTGTCAGACGGGCTAGTTTAGTGCACTTCAAGCGAGTGCACTTCAGCTCGTCGAAACGCACTACAAGTGTATCGGTGCTACACGGAGAAACTTGAGTGCATTTCGAAATGATAGCAATGACCATGGGTAAAGTAGTAGGCACGCGCAAAATATTACATTTTATGCGTAAATTTATAAAAATAACATCGTATTGTTATGAAAAAACACATTACCAGGCATTGTCGCGCTAAGTTACGAGCATTCATTCAATTGTATTGCTCACTGAGCTGGTGTCACTCGCTCACTGAGCTGGTGTCTAGATTAGCAGTTTTTATTTTTGCGACGCATTGCTTTCTTGTCAGTACAAAACAAGTACACAAGTCATATTACTTCTACAAAAATAACAATAACTTTTCGTACGTTGGCCGTTCCTTATTTCGTTTATTTTTACTCTTCGAACACCGCTGTCGAGATTACACACTCGCCCTGCCGAATCGAGTGAAGTGAGTTCCCCGAACTCACTTCGTGCGAAGTGCGTTCTTCAGCGAGTGTCACTAAATGTTGCCGTGTGGCACCAATTTAGTGTCACTAAGGGCGAAGTGCACTCGTTTGTAGTGACACTAAACTAGCCCGTCTGACAGGGGTATTAGTCTAAAGAAGGGACAGTCATGCGGCTGTCACTTTTTTACACTTGTGTATTTCTAAAGAATCTCCGTCACGCCCATTGTCCGTCTCTTGCCGTAACATTTCACATTCTCAAAATTTCAGCCTCCACTTTTACTTTACGTACTAAAGGTGACCCAAACCATTTCTTAAGCGACTTCGTCTATTCTCAATGACTCCTCCGTTTCGTTACCTTAATGCTGAGGGGCGGAACATTACACCCTTTCCGAAATTCAGTGCCATTTAGTGGCTCAAATAAGAGCTTAAGTTTTGCCATACTAATGCATGCATTTCATCGGGCATCATCCCGTTCGCACGTTAACTGCAGATGACGTGCGAAAGGAATCTCATAGTTATTTCCCCGTCTCATAGCTATTTCCCAGTTTGTTTCAATCCTGATGGTGTCAACGAAAGAAATGACCAGTACAAATCCCCGACTCAAACCCCTTGACGAAATTCCTGCCATCAAGGGGCTTCAGAGCCTATCTTATGACTATAATATTTTGGACATGAGTCCAAAATAAACGCTGACCCAGCAGCATTTAATTCGAGCGTCGCGTTGTACTACGTCTCGCATAAACAGGCCTCGTACCCTCCGCTTGAAAGTCTCTTCAACTTCAGTTTCAATGGCGTAGACGTACACGGTGTCAAACTGGCAGGCGCTTTCTAAGAGTTTTTGCCTCCTTGCTTTGCTGGCACGGCGCCGTGTGCGTATCCGTTTGCTCTGGCAATAAATCATTTATCACTTTTATTCATTCATCAGCCACCAGAACGCCACCATTAGTATTCCACAGAGGCCATACACTCATATGTTGATAGGGATCAAAGAATCCAGACTAGATTTGGGAAAGGGTCTCTTCCGCTCTGTAATGAAGGTTCGGAATCATAATAACGATGATAAATAAACATGTGCGAGACCCCACTAAAATTTAGCAATCTGTCATTATAAAAGAACATAATTATAACAGTTAACAGAAATAGGCGTCTATTATTAACATGGAAAGGTCAGAAAGATCACTGGCGGTGGTCGCTTTGTATTGAACATCACAAATAAGTCCTGCCAAGATTGTTTACATGTCTTTACAACTCTGGGGCGCCTCTTTTTTTAGAGGTGGGGCGCTCTGGAATTATTTTCCCTACCAAGGATGGTGGAGGCCCTTACCGAAAAAAGCGGCACGCCTTAAAGAAGTTGGGTCTTTGCCCTGAATGGAAGTTCCGTTGGTCCGCGACTTGCACGTCAATCCCGGTTCGGACCGTCTGTTTGAGCGCCCACTCCTCGCCGCCGGCCGCAGGCTGTCCCGCGCAGACCATCTTGTTCTCCGCATGCGCTCGTACTTCTCTGTGCGCCTTGCGTGATCTCTTGGTGTCTTTTTTGTTTGTTTTTATTCGTATCTACATTTTTACACGCTTCATATAAGGAGAGGCCCTCTCCAGCTGGGGCGAGAACGTCGCTCCTTCTCTCTGGGAGAGATCTAGGAGTAAGAACAGGCGGGGGTGAATGTACAGGAAGCTGCTGCTCCTGGAGGCTAGGGCCCGAAGAGCCACAAACCTTGCGTTCCAATGCGCCTGCGCGCCACGTCGGCACATGTTTCTTTCAAAGCAAAGGACAACCGTTTCTATGCTTTCTAATAAGTATTTTTTTTTTGCTTTTAGTTACAAAATATAATTTGCTTTCCTTCTAATGTGAGCAGGCACGTGAGAACGCAGGGTGAATCTGGGTACAGTTGGCGCATTTGGACTACTTTTCACAGATGTCTGCCACTTACACTTTCGATCCACACTTGGCGCAGATCTCAGAGCCACGGCAACTCCTAGATCCGCGCCCAAACTGTTGGCACTGCAGGCAGCGTTGTTAGAGCCGGACACACGGTCCGACTCGGCAGTTTAGGTAGCCCGCGTCCACAAATGTAGGAAGTGTGCTGAGCTTGAATATGATTGTCACATGCCTCGTCGGTATCCCTTTGCCATCTGGCCTAAGTGTGATCAGTTTTGCCCCAGCTGCGCCAGATGAGCGAGGCCTCCTATAGAATGCTTTGCTGGCTGGAGTAAAAGAAGTTATCCTCAAAGTGGACTCCGCGCTCAATGCTCAGAAGTGCGATGTGGTCAGTGCTGAACTTCGGGCGAGTGGAGGCTGAATTTGAGAATATATGGTAGCGCTCAAAGAGAAAGACAAAAGAAAAACAACTGGACACCACTGTGCGCTCTACTCTAGCATTTTATGGTAGTTGTCCTCTTTTTTCTTGTCCTCGAGAGCTACCATGTATTCTCCGACGTGGCGTTAATGAAGCGGGGACATCAACATGGTTCATATACAGGAGTCTGTAACTCTGCTTCAGTGTTAACTTCGACGAGAAGGTACAGATTTTGGCATCATAGTTCAAACCAATTAGATGTTTAAAAAAATTGGCCACGGCAGAAAGCAACAGTTCAGAGGCAGGTTTCTGCTCATCTTCAGAGTGAACTATTAAGGGTTTCAGAAATGGTCTCGATTCTGCGACCTTTTTTATGGCTCACGAATCAGGATAGTGACTCTTAGAGGGCCGTTGTGACCCAGTCTTAGAAGCGGGAGGGAGAGTCAAAGGAAAGCGTAGTATGTTTTGAATCTGCGGTGCCAAGAAAGGTAATAATCTTTCTTGAAACACTATAGCCAAATTTGCATCAATGCATGACTTCCGTCATTTCATTTTTGTTATATAAAATTCAAAATCATTGCCTAATAATTACATTATCTTCTAACCCAAGCCCAGTCCTCTGAATCACTCATTCCGGCGCTTCAAGGCTGCTCCAACAAATGCAATTTATACGCCCTGGAAGCACCTAAAGCAATGCGTGCACTTTCTTTAGTTCCGCAAAATGCGTATCATAACACTTCATAGAAAGTTTTAAAAAAACTGACAATGTTCTTTAACCTATGCCAGTATTCTGGTAAGTTCCTAATCCTACCCTCTACAGCTCTCTGTGGAAGATATGTGCATTTGTTTCTTTTTAATAGATTAAGATTTTATAGAAACTTGGTGATAACTGACCATCATGTTCAAAACATCTTTATTTTGTTGTAAGATTCATGTTACTTACCGTTATTACAAATATTTAAAATAAAAACAAAAATAGTATTTGTGTATCTTATCGTTCAATAATTATGTTGGCACTGTTTTAGTGACTTTCATTGACATTCAGTGACATATGTTGCATCATCTTTTGTGGCGAAAATGGCTGAGGCGTTGTATCGACAGTGGCTGTCATAACTCAACACATTCCAAACAAGGCGTCTGAGTCGCGGTTGCCTTGTTTTTCAAAGAACATAAAGTCCTGCAAAAGAAAGAAAGAGAAAAACATGCGTAAAACGCACTACCTTCTCACCTTCCTCTGGGCGAGCACGCCCGACAAGCCACATTTTCTTTGCACAGTCGCGCATAGTGTGACACCACAATCAATGAAAATTTAATGCAAAGTGTCTCAATGTCTAACGTTACATTCATTATAAGCAGTACAAACACTGCATCGATCCACATTCATTAAATCTTTTACACTATTGACGCAAATGAAACCGCAAAGCGGAAACCACCAAGACAGGGTTCTCAGCCGACGAAGTCAGCAAATCCAACGAGACAACACATTCTCTGGGAGGATTGAAGGGGGCAAATGATCAACGTGTTTATAAATAGCTAGCAATTTTCTCAGTGATGTCAGTCTTTGTTGCCATGTTCTTTTCTTTGATATTAACAGGTTAATTTATTACTAGGCATGTATTTTCGAAAACCTGCAGCACGAAATGTTGAAATTCACAGCGCGACTCTAAGTCGTCCTAACTTTCAGTTCGATTCATATTATTCCTATACCCCCGCCACATGGCAAAGTTAATGTAATTTCAAGCGAATGTCATTTCCATTAAGTATGACGTTAAGCTTGGGCTCTGCCACACGTAATCGTTTAGTGTCATTTAACTTAATGATAAGGATAATTCCCTATAGGAAACAATTTGAGCACCGTACTACAAAAAAAGTAATTTCACGGTTGTTATTGTTCTAAATATTATTAAAATATAATAGCATGCGGTTTGTACTGCTGATGGCAGTTATTAGCGTTGTTTTATTAACATTTGACGCCAGTTGGCGTCAAACTTGAAGCAAAATTATGTTTGTGGAATCAAGACTGCTACCAGAACGTGGGATGGAAGCCTCACAGGAATAAGGACGGCATTTCCTTCTCATTTTTAAATACAAAAGTAATTCTATGAAATTCTTTGAGGTAACACCTTTGAATACAAGGTAATCAAATATATTCAGTACCGTATACGCAACGCGTGTAAATATCAACAAGTCGTCTGGTCCTCTTTTCTCTTTTTTTTTTTTAATTTCACGTGCTATTATTTTCTGAGTCTCTGTCGTCCAGACTTCTCAGTTAATCACGGAGAAACTGCGAATGAGTTGCCGAACTCAGCTGGTAGCGAATGTAATTCTTATCTAATGGCGTTAAATGTTCTCGTTTAGAAGCGAACAACTGAGATTCGGGACGGATGGCTTCCAATGGATATGACATTAATTTCGCTGTGTGACAGGAATACTACACGGCCCTACATTTATGGTTCCCCTGAACGTTGGCGTAGCAGCGAATCGGTGACTTACAATAAGGAAGGCGGCCCCGACCAGGACGGCTTTGATGCTGACGTCGAGATCCATTGGAAACGACACCCCGAAGTTGTCGGCGTCCGTGAAGGCCTCTTTCAGAAGTCCTGACCACTGTTTGGTGATTTTTCCAACTTGATGAAGTCCGTCTTTGGAGAGTACCTGGAAAACGTAAAAGTTTTCACTGCTGTTAACAACAGAATGTTTCGTTTATATTTGACTTTGAAAGCATTCAATATTTGCACTGCCTTCGGTTACTAGCAAGTATGTGCCTAACCCCGTCGATTTAAAACCCGGAAAATACAGGCTTTTTTTTTTTAACGTGAGAATAAGCTAATACCTTTGTCCCGCAGTAAAATTTAATGTAATTTCTATTTAATGACATTATCTGATCAGCCAATCAGAGAGCGCGAAGCACGTGGTCAGGATTGAGAGCTGATTCGTCGAACCCTCAACGACAGTAATGCAATGAAATGATAACAACTTAATGAAATGACAATATTGATGTGAATAAAGCGACGTGAATGACATATTTTGAAACATAATTAAATTATGAAAACTTCATAAAATTACATTAAATTCTGCTGTGTGGCAGAAGTAATAAATCGCTCGTCAAAATATTGTTATCGGTTGCACCGGATGCTCGCGCACAAGTATTATTTGACAATTAGAAGTTTAATTACTTAAGGTTTGCAAGTTAATTTTGTATATTATTTTTAAGGTGCGCATTTCTTTCAATGATTTTTGGCCCGCCGTCAAAATAAACCACAGTGGTTACTTATGCTCACGTGGGAGCGACAAGTGTTTGCTTCTACGAACACTTGTCAAGCTTGAACTGTCAGGGAAGTACTACACTCGCAATATGGGTGCACACTTCAAGAGCGTCTGCTATAAAAAAGGTGTAGACATATCAAAGGGGGCACTCAAGTGCTATTTCTAGAAGCTTATTTTTGACGGCATATTGGTTGTTTACCTGCCAATAAATTTTTTCTTGGGTTGTCAATAAAACGACTAGTTCTGGATGGCAAGACGTCCTAGTAAACGCACAGCAATAGAAATACACGGGCACTATTTTGTCTTGGGGGGGGGAGGGGGGAGACATGGGCACTGTTCTCTTCAGGGGGGAGGGGGAGCGGGGGTATCCTCGGATCTCAATTACCTCCATAAACTTTGACCAGTGAAGATAGATCATTGCGTGGAGATTCCGAACATTACTGTTATTGTTGTCTTTAGGCGCGTTGTGCATTATACTATGACAAAAACTTAAACTATTTGGACGTAGGAGACGTAATACAGTAATTACTGCTTGAAAACGACGTCCGACGGCACCCCCTGGTGTCTGCTTCGAGGCTCAAAAAGAGGAGCGCGTCACGATCTTTGGTTAACAGATGGGGAAGAGTGCAGGCGAGGTGGTTAAACGGCATAGTTGAAAATTAGTGTAATTTTGGGGTTTTTATGATGCTTAGAGCCCGAAGATTGAGTTATCGCCATGATTAGGCGACCTCAAAATTAACTTGAGTTTTCCTTTAAGTAATTACCTTGTATATAAGTCTATGATGAAGAAACTACCAAAAAAACAAACGTGTGAGGGAGATAAAAAAGCGTGCGTGCGATGGCGTTTTACAAATAAAATCCTTACATAACGGGGGCTAGTGTATGCATTGTTAGTCACCAGTCACCCAATGGGCATATCATTCGCCCTGTGGGAAAGGGATTGGGGGAGGGGGGGGGGGGGGGGGGGACAAGGGGCTTCCTGATCATCATGCGTGTCCGTAAAACGTCGTTTTTTTATTATTTTTAGGTGACCAACATAAAAAAGCTGCTGGCTCTAGAGGGTTTTGGATTAAAATGTTGCCAAAACGTGGCTTGTAGACTGAGTTGCAGACAATGAGATTAACGACCGCATCACATATGGAGCAATTTTCCCAAAAGACGTGACTGCGATGCCGTCAGGCGTCAGCACTGTCAGCGCTGGAAAGGGGCGATGATGAGGACGCCTAGGTTCGCACAAAATCTTTTCGCGCATTACTGCGTCATCTGAAAAGACCTTCAGTCGCGATTTGTCCCTGTAGCCATTCATGTTGTACTTTCGTTTGTTGCAGTAAGCTTTACAGTCAAATTGTATTTTTGCGTGAGTCAGGGAAGACAACGCAACCACTTGCAAGTTGTCCTTTATGATCAGCTTTTGTCGAACTCAAAGAATAGACTCGGATATTCTTTCAAATCCCGCCTTTATGGCCACTGCTTTCTGTGCAGCTTCTGGAACTGAGTGCGAACTGCATTCGAATTCATCCTTCCTTGTAGTCATAGGCAATAATCTTTGACTGGAGAGAATTCCTCACTTAACAGACGAAAGTTTTAACGAACTTTTGTATGTCGATAATAATGGGACAAAGGACAAACACAAATCTCCAAACACAGCTAGACGACTGGTGCGCGACCGAAACAATCCGCCTGGTCCTGGTATCGAACCAAGGACCTCTTCACTTCCAGTGGAGCTGCGCGTATCATGTTTTCCTGAATTTTTTAGAAACCATCTTCCCTTTCATCCTATGTTTTTACTTGGAGACACGCTTCAGTACCACTTCGACGAGTTTTTGATTTTATTAACAGAACTGGATATCTACAACAGTTGGAAAAGGTTTCTCTAGCTTCTACCATCTGTTTCTCTTGATCTTTAATACACATTTTGTTTGGCGCATTATGGCCACCGTTGCCGCCGCGCCATTAAAATCTTAATATATCTATATCAACTTCCAGTGGAGCGCTCTACCAACTGAGCCAACCAGGAGTTAGACGTCAGGAAAGCAAACGGGTTTTATCAGCTGCCACCAGTCTAACAAGGACAAGGGTGACCGGCCTGCATTTTAAGGTTATGATGATAGTGCAGTTAGGTCGCGCACTAGTTACCTAGCTGTGTTTGGAGATCTGTGTTTGTCCTTTGTCCCACTTATTCCCTTTTTCCAGAGATTATTATCGTCATTCTTGTCCAGATCGCTTGCACTTTTGGATTATTTTCATTAACATCATAGCCTACAATGCAGGCCGTTCACCCTTGTTGGTATTAGTCTGGTGTCAGCTGATAAAACCCATTTTCTATACTGACGTCTAACCCCTGGTTAGTTTAGTTGGCAGAGCGCTGTACACTCTTAGAAAAAGGGTATGGATAGTCCTCCCTTAGGGGAGGAACGGTCTTGTAACCTATGTTCCTTCAGAAAGGGAGCAACCTTCGTCCCTGAAGCAGGGGAGCAAATAGTTCCTCCGTCGCCTGCATCTCATTATGGCGGCCCTGAATCGAGCAAATCGAGCTCAATAAGGCTTAACGAGGACGCTACGTCTCTTGTACGGGACGAAAGGAGCAGCAAATAAAAGCGTAACACGAGCTTTCCGCGAACTGTGTTTATTTCCGAAGCCAGGTTCCCCCGCAGGTACAGAAACTTGCGTTTCGAAAGCAGCTACTTAGTCTTCTCGTCCTCAGCACTGCGATGTTAAACGGAGACAACCGATACCCAGTTACTTCGCGCACTTCACGTCTTACCTTTGCTGTTCATCGAGTCACAATTCCTTCGCCAACCGCACATCACGGAGGAATGGCAAACCAATCCGCGAAACCAAAAGCCGCTCTCAAAAGAACAAACTCGAAGCCGTTGTTTACCGCGTAGCGTGAAAGAAGGTTAAATCGCTTGCCACCAGATGGCCGAGTCAAGCAAAGTAAATGCAAGTAGCTAAACTAGGTGGCGCTAGGTACCGCCTAATTCATGTTCTACAAAAAATAATTTTTATTTTCCTCAGGCTATCTTTTGCGCATTCGGCACTCCTACTATATACACATTACGCATACTACAAGCATCAGGTGAACATACATTGACATACACACACATTGCACATACAAACGTCAACACAACGGCACACTAACCCGAACACTACACCCGAGCTCTGCGTTTCCGTCTTTTATACTGGTCGTTTTGAACGTACGGAACTTTTCGGTGACTCCATAAGCAATAAAAAATATTCCCAGCATGTTGATCTTTTCCCAGCAATGTAATACCACTGAGAATATTTTGAATGGCTCAGGGGATGAATCTCTTATTAAGAAGTAAACGCTCGATCATGCCGTAATTATTTGAAAGCCAATAAATCCAGCCGCTCCAATGCGGCTCGAAGCCATGAGTTTGTTTCCCCGCACGGCACGTCGTAGCCGGTATTTCTATTGTAGTTTGTTTTTCTATTTGTGCTGTTCGCGCACGGCTTCAATTGCCGTCTTGAATTAATCTCTGTAGAGCGGATATTCACTCAGCTGGAAGTGATGCTTCACGGGCAGAGAAATCGCTTTTCGATCGACTTGAATGCAGTCAAAGCCGCGACTTGCGGCAGGTGTTATGTACGGAGCTACACCGTGGCGAGCTCGAAAACTTCTAGCGCTCATCCCAGCGCGCCACTTGGAGGGCAGTTTCTCCAGGAACTGTAGTATATTTAACCAGCAAAATAAAGGGTAGCTCTTTTTTTTTCGATTTTACCTACCATTCTTTTTTAATGCTGAAATTCCACACTCTATATATAAGTGCTTTCCGTCATAATTTCGTACTTTTCAGTCCTTTCCACAGAGCGCAATCGCTCTCGGGGAGAAGACAACCGACAGTCACATTGGCCACAGTACGATAGGAGCTTACTGTTCAGACCAGCGTTCCAACATGACTATCCGCACGTCGACCGATTGCACCTAATCCCTCAAGTGGTCTTAAACTCTTTAATGTGAAGCGGAATGTCAACCTGCGACACCCCGCCCCCTCCGATCACGGCTGGGCCAGCGGCATCAATGGCCGACAGTTTACGCAGTTTACGTCATCTCATCTTGTTGTTACACCACTGATACGCGAACACACGGTCACATCGGCGATAATTCCAGTCTTCTGTTCACAACGCACAACACTGCCATCACGATGTTGTTGCTATGTTGCTGACACGCAGAAATACAAAGCCACGTTGAATGCCGGTTGGCACTCGGCATCGGAAAACAGAACCGAACTCAGCACGGAAGGCACCCAGGCAGCCGGCAGCAAAACCTGCCGGTCTTGGACGCAGTTCCTGCGATTTCCATAACGTCGAAAACGTCGACACAGATCCGCGTGGTTCCGCTACTGTAGTTCCGCGTGGGCCGGCGTGGGTTGCGCGATCCGGAGACGGCGATCTTACCCAGTGTACGTAGCTCTGCTGGCACTGCTCCGGAACTTCGCTGTTTTTAGCGGCTTCGTTTGCTCGTTTGATAAA
The DNA here is from genome assembly GCA_037355805.1 of Ixodes ricinus. Classification (NCBI taxonomy): domain Eukaryota; kingdom Metazoa; phylum Arthropoda; class Arachnida; order Ixodida; family Ixodidae; genus Ixodes; species Ixodes ricinus. Next base: position 111,862 of record JAZHYW010033180.1, on the reverse strand, counting down.
ATTAGTGATAAAAACATCAATGCAACCGAAATGTTCTGCACGTTTGGACTAGAAGACGGAATTAACGGCGGCCTTCGTTGCCGCTGAAGCTCAATCAACTCAACAACTTTTCTTAAACAACGTGCGCGACGTGGTCGAAAAACGAAACCGAAAGAATATAAGTCGGGAGGGCGAAAGCTTTCTCCCGTCGGCATGGAGAAGGAGAAAAACGTTTCGTTCCTCCCTTTTTCTCGTGTCCGCTTGGGGGCGCGCCAGTAGGAGGGAGGAAGACGCGCCGTTGCTACCTTTTTCCTCCATTTTTTCTTAGAGTGTACTGGAAATGGGGAGGTCCCCTGTTCGGCACCATGACAAGGCGGATTGTTTCGGTCGCGCACCGTCACCTAGCTGTGTTTGGATATTTGTGTTTGTCCTTTGTCCCTCTTGTTCCCATTCTCCAGAAATTATTATCGTCATACTTGTCCAGTTCGCTTGAACCTTTGAATTAATAGCATTATTATCGTTCTTTTGCAGTTCTGTGTTTGTCTGCAAGGTGCTCTGGAAAGTGTTGTCAGCGGCAAGACGATTTTTTTAACGCTAATAGCGAATTTTGTTTTAGTTCTACAGTCAAATCATTGGTACGTCTTAAAAGAGAAACAAGTGGTTTGTCGTCGGTCTCGCCTTCAGCTTGAACGTTTTGCCAACCAAGTATCCGCTGAACTTTTTACAGTCTCAGACTAACGCAAGAGTTTATTTCTCAATTTCCCCATAATGACTGCTAACTTCCTCCGAATTTGTCGCTGTCAGATCATTGCACCAAGTCTGAAAAGAGAAGCGTCTGCGCTGACAACCGTATGCTTCATGCGGTCGTACACTCTCACTACAGGACGAGACAAACTCAGTGTGCGGTCACATGACCTGGGGGGGGTCACGTGACCTGTAGGGGTCACGTGACTTGGGGATCACGTGACCTTACGGTTACGCCGACGGCGACGCCGACGCCGCTCAACCCGGAAGCGGGCCCCTAAGAGCTGCGCTCTAAAAAACTTCTGAACGGCACAATGAAATTTGTGATTTTTTTAATTCCTTCGTAGAGTGGAATTTGTCAGAATCCTGAATTGGTATCTTGCTTTGAAAATACCCTCACGCTGTGAAGCAGCCAGAATGTGTGCTCGACGGAAGGAATTCAATGTCACTCTATCAGAACGCGACAGTTGAAATCAGTGATCTCATCGCAGACGGTGATCTTGAATCCAACAGGTAGTTTTAGAGCGCAGCTCTTAGGCGCCCGTTTCCGGCTTGAGCGGCGTCGCCGTCGGCGTCGGCGTCACCGTCGGCCTAACCGCCCCAGGTCACGTGACCCCCCAGGTCACGTGATCCCTCCCCCGAGGTCACGTTAACCCCCCCCCCCCCGAGGTCACGTGACCCCCAGGTCTCGTGACCCCCCCCCCCCCCCGAGGTCATTTGACCCCCCACTACCCTTCCCTCCTCCTCCTCAAGAGCTGCGCTCTAATTCGGCGTTACAGGGAATTGCAAATGGCGTTCACTTTTTGTGCAAAATAGTACGCTGAAAACAAGCTTACTGACGATCTTTAGTAAGTCAAATGGTATCCGTGCTCTATGGTACGTAGAGGCTTGGCCACAAACAAAGCGCAGAAAACGTCTGCTTCCACAATGACAGCGCCCACTGAGCACATTCCTCCACGTCATCTTTTTGACCAGCAGTGCTCCAATATGCCAGAAGCTTATTTGGAGCGCGACAAAGAAGGCTCCAGTTAACACGCATGCAACTTCAGAGTGCATTGCGAAAATGTAACTCTCTAAAAGAAATTCTTAGAAATCCCCTGAGTATGTATCGGCAGTATTAGAAAAGATGTCAAAATCACTATATTTATTTTTATTTAATGAACTAAAAGAGTCCTTAAATAACATAGGCTCCAGGAGAATCATTAAAAAACTAAAAGAATTCTGCCATTTGTGTAAACCTTGCACACTATTACATGTTTGATCGAAAAGGTACTGGGCTGTCTTTGTTTTGGCATTGATCGTTCTTTTAATTTGTTTTGATAACTGTATATTTACCCGAGATTGCTTTTATAATTGTTTCCTAGTTATTTTTTTTTCCTTTTCCTTTTCTTTTGTCAAATTGCTAGTGTAGCAGCCAACTGGCCATGGACGAAGAAGAGGAGCACGAGTGCGGTCGAGCTCAGAGACCGAGCTCAGAAACAGTGGTAGCTCCAGAAAGAATCGGACACGTATGTATTATTTATTTATTTATTTATTCACGGTACTTCAAAGGCCCAATTAAGGGCATTACATGAGGGGGGGGGTACATTCAGGGTAAGTATCAAAGTGCAAATAAAGCTAGGAGGGGAACACCGTTTCCTTCAATTGGGGACACGGACAAGGACCGCCAGCCAACTACGCTATGGCAACCGGTGAGACATCCCCGTTTCTATTCTCTCACATCCGCACCCTCCGACTTTCTAAGTTCTGGCAAGCGAACCCGAAACTCTGGTTCGCACAAGTCGAGAGCCAATTCACAACTAATCAAATCCCCTCGAAAACAAAGAAGTTTTCTACCTTTGTGGCAGTGTTACCTCCCGATATTGCTGCCGAAATCCGTGATGTCATCCTTGAACCACCAACTGCTACGTCGTATAGCAAGTTCAAGGGTGAATTCAACAAACGCATCACGGCATCCGTACATCAACGGCTTCAACATCATCCGGAATCAAAATCAATGGGCGATCGCAAGCCGTCTCAGCTTCTTTGCCGTCTTCAGCAGAATCTCGGAGAGCAAACGCCCACGTTCGACGCCGTTTTGTTGGGGAATTTTTCCCACAAAGGTTACCCAACAACGTGAGAATGATACTCGTCTCCGCGTCACAACTGACTTTAGTTTAGCTTGCCCAGCTGGCGGATGCGGTAATGGAAGTAGTTGTACCCTACGTCGCTCGCATCGAGGCCAAAACTCAGTGGCACGGGGCATCCGTAAACACTTCGCCTGCCACACTCAGCTCCGATACCTTTAGGCAAGAGGTTCAGCGAACAATCAAGATTATCAGCTCTCAGATAGCTACTCTCACCTCTCGGTCAACATTCAAGTCATGCTCTCGGCATTGCTATCTCTCGCAAACACGGGCCACATCCCCACACTCTGGGCTGGTATCATCGATCCTTCGGTGACCGCGCTCAAAACTGCGACGGGCAGTGAGTGCCCTGATTCGGGAAACGCTCGGACCCACCTCTAGAAGCGGCGAGTCGTGAGGGCAAGCAACTCAGCCGCCTATTTCTCACAACTGATAGCGGCTCTGGTTTCCGATTTTTGGTTGGTACCGGCGCAGGGGTGAGCGCACTACCGGTTTCTGTCATAGAAAAGAAGAACAAGGAAACGTTTACCATCTATACGAGCACCCAACAAAACGCTTATCTCCACCTCTGGCGAACGTGCTTTGACTCTGAACATCGGTCTCCGACGAGTGTTTCGGTGGATCTTTTTCGTAGCGGATGTATCTTACCCAATCATCGGAGTCGATTTCTTCGGCATTTCAACCTCTTGGTCTACATGTGGCGCAAACGCCTAGTGAATTGAACAACGAATCTCGTCGTACACCTCACATGCCCAACATCACGAACTTCCAAATTGCTTTACTGCGCCAGTTCAGATTCGCCGCACGAAATGTTGTGCTAAATATTGTGCGCCCTCGCCCCCCCCCCGCAACTTTCATCGTCCTATGAAGCATGATGTTGCACATCACATTGTGACCAGTGGGCCACCTACATATGCTCGGCCACGTGGCCATCCACCAGATTGCCTCAGCAAGCCCGTGATGAGTTTGATCACATGATGGAACTCGGTATCGTCCAACCGCTATGAAGCTTACGGTCGTCTTCCCCGCACATGGTCCCCAAGAAAACATCCGAGGGCTGGGGACCGTGCGGTGATTACCGAGCCTTGAACAACGCCATAGTTCCTGACAGGTATCCTCTACCATACATCGCAGACTTCACCACTTCCCTTTATGGCTCGAAGGTTTTCTCCAAAATTGACCTGGTGAAATCCTATCATCAGACACCCCACGAGCCAAGTGACATACCCAAGACGGCGATCATCCCGCCTTTCGGCCTGTTCGAATTTCTCCTAATGCTGTTTGGGTGGCGAAACGCAGCTCAAACATTTCAGCGCCTCGTAGACCATGTCATTCGTTGGCTTCCATTTGTCTACGCCTACGTCAACGATCTTTTGACCTACTTCCATGACAGCGAACAACACCTTCAGCACTTTTGACTGCTCTTTCAACTCCTCGAAGAACAGGACCGCAGTATCAACAAGGAAATATGCGAGTTTGGAGTGTCAAAGTTAAATGTTTTAGGTCATCAGGTTGATCACACAGGAGTTCGCCCGCTTCGAAAAACGTGGCGGCGATTAGGGGCCTATACACAACCAACAAACATCAGCAAGCTAAGGGAGTTTCTGGGCATCGTAAGTTTTTATCGGTATTTCATTTCAAACTATGCATCAACGCTCTGACCTCTCACTGATATGCTCAAAGGTGTCAAGAGGGACTAGCTACTTAGAGTGGTCTTCGCACCCGCTGGTCACGCCTTCAGCCTCATAAAAGAGGAACTCGCCAAGGAGACACTGCTCGTTCATCTTCACCACGATTTTCCTGCCAGCATCATGGTAGACGCACCTGACATTGTTGTTTGTGCTGTTCTACAGCAACTGCGTAAGGACAACTGGCAGCCTGTGGCCTTCTACTCACGAACGCTCACACCACCGAGTCCCGTTACAGCACGTTTGGTAGAGAGCTCCTCGCTATCCACCAGGCCGTCAAACACTCCCTTCATTTTTTACATGGCCGCAGTTTTTCATTCTTACCAATCACAAATCCCTAACATTCGCTCTTAAATCAGGAAGTGACAAGTTTACTCCTCAAAAAATACATAGAATGTCATACATGTCGGAGTTCACCACAGACATCCGACATATCAAAGGCGAAAGCAAATTGGCTGCCGATGCCCTTTCACGGGCAGGATGTCGAACCGACAAGTTTTTCGTTCCGGTTTTCGTTCCGGTTCAGGAAAAACGGTTCAGCTCCGGTTCAACTCCGCGGTGAAAAAATAAACCGGTTTGAACCGGTTTGTACTCATATGCTACAAAAACAATTGACGACAGCAAAGGATTAACTATGGATATTTTATAAAAGTGTTACATATAAAAAGCAAAGTCTCACATTACTTTCTGGAACGAACGAGCTAGTGCTGGGGCACCTTGGGACGTTAGTCCAAGCGCAGTTCAATGTAAGGCAGCTGACCGAAGAAGCAGGACGTCGTCAAGCATATCCGGGGAAAGACGGCACCTCTGAGACGATAAAGGGAACTTCAGTGCAGAAAGGCTCGCTCCACGCTCATCTGGGTTTCCAGGCACTCCCAGGGCTACTTGCGCCAATGCGCAGAGCTCTGGATTGCGCTCCCGTCTTTTCTACCAAAACGGCAACAAGTTAGTGACCCTTGAAAGCCGCGGCTCCTTGCCTAGCATGTCCAGGAGGCATGCTATATAAAATGGGCTACTGGTACCTTGAACAAGCACGCCAGCCCCAACCTCTTTTTCTTGAGGAGCGCTTCCAGGTCGTCTACCGGATCTTCTGGAGACGCCGCAGTTTCAGAAAACAAGGTAGAATCTTGCTCGCATAGAGCTGTGATCCGCCTCCAAGTCTTTGTGAAATGCAACGTGGCCCGGTACTTTTGCTCAGGGGTGAGAAGAAGGCGGTAGTGGGGATTTATGTACATCCGTGTGAAGAAGCTGTCGCTCCCTCTTTTTTCATTGACTGGACCAAGACCTTTGCTAACGGCGACGATATATTTGAAGTGTTCATGGAATATCTCAGCCATGCGCCGTAAAAATCTCCTACAGTGAGCTGTTCCTTCAGCAATGACTTCGTCGCCACTTCTGCCGGGCGAAGCGATACGGCGAGCATTTCGAATTCCGCCCATACGTCTTCAGTCGACTTGGAGCTTGCTTCTTTTGAGAGCAACCCTCCAGCGAAGCCTCTTAGTTCAAGTAGTCTGGTGGGCATATGCAGTGTGGACATCCACCGCGTTGGACAATCAAGCATTGGTTTCTTCAATCCTAGCACCTTGATCAGAGACATAACACATTGGACACGTAGTCTCTTTTAAACACACGGCTTTCTCCGATTTGCGCGAAAATATTTTTTGTTTTTGTTTTTACATTTTGGGTGAATTTTTTAGGTTACTTTTCACTCGACCGTACTTTGCGTATGAAACGAAAACCGCATGGAAAACATATCGGTTCCGCTCCGGAGCGAAAAAATTATTTCGCTCCGGTTCAATTCTGGTTCGAGCGAGAATAACGGTTTTTTCCGGTTTTCGGTTCAGGGTTCGCGTTCGGTTCAGTACCCTGCTCACGGGTCAACATCCCTCCACACTGCAACATCATATCCATGGCAATCGATTTCCAGGACATGGACGCAGCTCCACGTGAGGACCCTGAACTTCAGCAGCTTCGCCCCTCGCAGTTCAGCCTTAATCTGCCGGTAAGTCAGATTTCCAATATCCAATACACATCTAACCTGCGACTGCATCATAGACGCACCATGCCCATTTGAATCGTTCCTTTTTCGACTCTCTGCACACGCTGGCACACACGGGCATTCCAGCAACCCAGCGGTTGCTCACTGAATGCTTTGTATGGCCTGGGATGAAGAACGACGAGCGAAATCGGACCCGCCCTTGCCTGTCTTGCCAGCGGTCCAAGGTTCACTTCCGTACTGCAGCACTGTACCATACTTTTCCGACAATGACGGAACGTTTTCACGCACTGCACATAGGCATCGTGGGTCCACTTCCGCCATGTGCTGGGAACTCATACTTACTGACATGCTTCACCATTTTTCCCGTTGGCCTAAAGCATTTTTCACTTCAAATATCACGGCCAAAATCATCAGAACATTTGTCACACATTGGGTTGGGGTACCGTCATCATCATCAGAACTCTCATACCTTCATCATTACAGGGTACTTTCATTAATCACAAGAACATTTGTCACACATTGGATTTGGGATACTTTCATTTATCACAACGGACTGAGGCAGACAGTCCGAGTCTACACTGTTCCGAGAGCTCGTGAAACGACTCGGCTGCTCACGCATTCACCCCACAGCTTATCACACCATGGCTAACGGCATCGTAGAGAACAGAGTCTGCTCTGTTCCGAGAGCTTATGAAGCTACTCTGCAGCTCACGCATTCACACCACAGCTTATCACACCATGCCTAACGGCATCGTAGGGAGATTCCACCCCACACTCAAGTCGTCTCTCACAGCACACTATGACCGTGACCACTGGAGCGTCTATCTCCCCTTGGTCCTACGAGGCCTCCGAACAGCCCCTAAACAAGACCTAGGTTCACCAACCCTTCCGATTAAACTATCAATATCGACCCCACCAGTTACGCCACACCACTTTCAACGGCCATGAGTGCTCTCCGTGCAACCCCTCTGCGGCCACAGCAACATAAATGAACATATAACTTCTGATGAACTCACTTATTGCACACATGTAATTTTCCGCCATGACGCGAGTCGAAAATGCTTACAGAACCCCTACGACGGCCCATTTCGAATCATTGAGCGGCACACAAAATATATTCTCCTTGATTGAATAGACGAAAAGACACCGTCTGAATCGATCGTCTGAAGACAACTCAGTTTGACATTATTTCCAGCGCCTACAGCAAAACTACAAAGCATAACCCTGCAGCAACTTGCTTGCCTCATCACCCCGCACTACTTCCTCACAGACTGTTTCCTGTCGTAAGTCGGAGAGATCTCATGATAGCCCTCCCAGTGTTGGGAAGTACAAGTACATTGTACTTAAAGTACTACTTCAAGTAGGTTTAGGAAACTGTTACTTTACTTGAAGTACATTCTCTGAGTATGTACTTGTACTTTACTTCAAGTATTTTTTTCGGGTACTTTCCGAGAAAAGTACAATTCCCAACTTCAAAGTACATTCCCGAAATTTGGTTTTGTTAAATTTGTATCACAAAATGATGCTTTGTCAACTCCGAAGAAATACTGGGAGGGATATTCTACTCTCACCAGAAACGTGTGCAGACGAGGCATCGCTCCGCTTGTTCTGGGGGGGGGGGGGAGGGGGGGGGGCTTTCCAGTAGCTTTGAACTCTCGCTACTTCTCGGTCGGTCAGCGTAAGCGAGGAGGTTTAAAATATTATGAGAGCAAAATTAATCATAATCTAGCACCTGAAACTGTGGTGCGGAACAATTAAACTTTCATGGTCGAAGAAAGACACAACAAAGGAGAACGTCACACTGTTTTGAGACATTCTCTTTTGTCTTTTCCTTCGACTTGAAAGTTCCTTAATTTTTTCGCATCCCCATCTCAGGTGTCACATTATGATTAATTATCACCAGCTTGCTTTCACACTCACTGTTTTTTTTCATTAAAGAGAGGACATTCCTCTATGAGAGGATTGCTTTCGGAAGCTACGGGGCTGAAGTCATGCTCTCTCCTAGTACATTTAACTCCTTTTGGTGCAACAATCCAGTGGAAGCGGCGCCAAATTCAGAAGAGGGACTTCTGACTTTGGCTCCATTCCTGAAGATAACTACTCTGTGGCCACTTGACTTTATCAAATATTCGCCGCTGTTTCTGAAAATAGGTCATGCGCACCTGATTACCCCTGGGCAATGCATATCAGTTAAAAATTATTGTATAGGGGAATTAAAGGACATCATGAAATGTTGTGTTAAAATACTTGTACTTTACTTTTAGAGTACATTGTAATTACAGTACTTTACTTCAAGTACATTGCACCCAGTGTACTTACTACTTTACTTAAAGTACATCACGTACCATTTACTTTGTACTTTACTTGAAGTACCTTTTAGATGTACTTTACCCAACACTGAGCCCTCCACGCTCCGTTACTTCGGCTCCTATAGACCTTTCCAAAAAAAAGAGCGTGTGGCCGGTGCCATATTGAGTGTTCGTGCGTATGGCGCGTGCTTTCCTCGCTTTACGAAGCGACGAACACGCACGTGCTAGGCTGTGAAGATCGCCCGCCGGACTGTGATTTTGTAAACATTGGAAAGGTCTATACCACCGCAACTCGGCAACCACTACCGACCTCGTTGCTGGAGGTGGAGTACATGTAGCAGCCAACTGGCCATGAACGAAGAGGAGAAGCACGAGAGAGGTCGAGCTCGGTGACGGAGCTAAGAACAGCGATGACTCCCGAACAAATCGGACACGCCTATATTAGTGTAAATAAAGCTAGGATGGGAACACCGTTTACTTTACTAGCATATATTGATGTTTTATTTTAAAACTGATCATTACTTTCTATATTTTTACGTCTGTATATTTAGTCGAGAACGTTTGCTTTGTTTATTGTAGCCTCGATTTGTTCTAAGCTAAATATTTTGCGGGCAACGATGAATTTTTAATATTTTGTATGTATAGGGTGTCTCAAAAAACGAGGCTCGATCTAAAATGGGCCGCCAAATTCGACGCCTCCTAATAGCAATCTAAACATTTCGTCAAAGGTGTATTTCACAGGTCGGTTTTATCTTGCAAAATTACAAGGCGTGGCTCCCTCTCTGTAAAATAGGGCCAAAACACTTGACAGGGTGAACGGCAGACGGCGACACAGGTGATCGAGTCTAGTGGCGGGACGCGTTTGGCGCACGAATTGACAGATGGCGCTACCTTCTTTTCGAGACTGCTCGCGATGACCGTGGTCTTTTAAAAATTCACATGGACATAAAATTTTTGTAATGTAGCATTGGTATGAAATAAATGTGGAGAGTGAGAGCAAAACTTGATGCAAAAAGAAATATTAAAATGTGCTTGTGTAGTGACGGCGTTCTCGCTGCCGACAGATTTTAGGTCCGTTCGATTCGCTTGAGCTGGCTGAACTAGTTCACCAGTGCAGGAACTGGCGCATTTGATTCCACCGGAAGTTGCACGGCCGCTGCACTGGCGCATTCTATTCATCCCAGTTACTCAAAACCTTGCGCCGGCTCTGGTGTCAGTTCAGCGTCCGTGCAGAAGCAGATGACGAGGACGAGAGAAGTCAACACTCCTCGTCCGTCTCTGCTCGCGGTGCCATTTCTCGGAGCTCTTGCTCAAGTGTCTCCGATGCTTAACAATAACAACGAGACGGCGGTTACATTTCCTCTCATTTATGAAAAAATGTACCCGTAGTGGACGCGGAATCGAGATCCCAACCGGAGGTAGGAATTTGTTTAATTATCATATTCTGAATGAGTTTTACGCACCTACTCGTGCAGGTCCGGTTCCCTGTGGTAAGCGTTGTAAGATTGGCTCACGTAAATTGTTTCATTTTGATGCTACGCGACACTATGTTCATATTATTCTTAAAAGACGCAGGAAACGTATGACACTCCTGGTAGCCACCACCTTCAGTAGCTCTCGGATGCAGACTGGTAAATCACGATACTTTGCAGAGGTCTGTGATTTAGTGCGTTGGCATTAGCATGGCCCGTAGCTGAGCACAATACTGCATGTTTTGTGCGCTGGTATCTGTGTACGCCCACTAACGGGCCTGGAAAAAAGAAAACGCCGAGAATCGGCGTTGGCTTAGTAGTTCCAGGCGTATCTTTCTTGAGAATCAGAGTAAAGTATTTTAGGGAACCGTTTTTGCAGACCCGATATGGCACGGCGGGCCCTCCGGCACGAACTGCACATGCGCCACCGCAGAAAGGCTCACATATGTGCAGTTCGTGCTGGAGGGCCTATCGTAGTGTATTCGATGTGCTTAAACGGTTCCCCAAAACTCCGTAATAAACGCTTCAACTTGACGTAAAAGTGACGATCGATAACTGTTTTGGTAAAAACGTTCTCGTCAGGCAACTTCGTCTTCGAGGTGTACGCTATACGGTGCGTTGCCAAGAGTAACTCCCGACGCGAAATCATCCTGATGCCGCGAACCAATCATCGAAATAGCGAAACTCCGAGAGGCTTGGAATGAATCTACTGTTGCAAAATGAATGTAGAAGGACACGAACGCGGTTATGGAACTTTAGACTTTAAAACGGAAATGGTCTAATCAAAACGCGAGCAATTAAATCTAGCATACGACGTGGCGTGGAGAAACAAGAGCCAAGAGATGCAGACGACACCCTGCGCTTCCACACTTCCGCTCCGGAAGCCGATCACAGTGCCAGTCCTAACGCGGTGGCCGCACTGGTTCCGGCTCCTCCGCTGCACGACTCCTACACCTCCCTCAAGAAATCGGACAGAACTAGTTCAGAAACTTTCTTGACCGAATCGAACAGACCTTTGTCTGCGTGTCGTCTGCTTTCTTTCGTTGGTCGACGACACCTTCAGGCGCTGCTCGCGACGCTATCTATCAATACGTGCGCCAAACGCTCCCCGCCCCTCGACTCGGTCGTCTGCGTAGCCGTCCGCCGTTGACCCTGCCAAGTTTTTTGGTCTGTGTTTTCACAACAAGAGAGCTACGCTTTGTAAATTTACTAGTTAAAACCGACTGGTGAAATACGTCTTTGACGAAAAGTTTAGAATGCTACCTGTAGGCGCCGTTTTTACGGACCCTTTTAGATCGAGCCTCATTATCATAAACAGCCTATACATGCATTTATGCTTGTTGTCTGGCCCTACACGCAACCAGGTCTTGATTTCGTAGGCCAGCATATTTGTATATTCTATTTCACGTGAATGAACTCTTTTTTTACTTCTATCTTATTCCGAATTCGTCTTGTGCCACCAGGGCACCCACAAGCTTTAGAAGTCAGCATTATGGTGAATGGAACGCGTCTGCGGCTGGTGCGTTTACCGAGTGGTCCCTCAATTTTAGCCTGATGACGTCGTACAAGTGTCGCGTTGTGGCCGGTCGCGATCCTAGCGGTGTCACAGCATCGGTGCTGGATGTGGCAGATGCCCGTTCTGCTGCAGGTCTCTCTCCAGTGTGACAGACCACGGAAGCTTCGGCAGCCAGGAGTTGGGACGTCGCGACGACAGCGACCTCTCGTATTCGCTCGTGCTTTTCGCCAGCATTTCTACAACCAACCGCCAGGATCGCGACAGTCTACAGCATGACACTCCGGCTTCTGTGACGTCATTTGTTGCGACTTCGGGGCCACTTTTCGATGTACGGGCCGGATAAGACAAGTAAACGCGACAGTCCGAGACGCGTTCCAGGCACACCGTATAGTTAACATTTGCTTACTTGGAAGACGACGTCGGAACAGCATCGCCACCGGCACGCCGGGCCCTCGATCCTGAGCACGGTTTCGTGGGCCGCGTTCTCGATCCTGAATTTGGGGTAGAGGATGCTCCACTCTTGGACCAGGTAGCCGATGGGGGAACCAGGGGGCGCCATCACCTCCATCGTCTGAGAGTAGAAGGACAACGGGACTTGCCATCAAAGCCCGACATCGATCACATGTGCCGAGAGACTAAGGGAGGCGAGTGCTGCGAGCGCGCGGTGTCTTCAGAACGGAGAGCTCTGGTTCGAACGATTGAGTGGGTAGGCCTAAAGCTAGCCGCCTTTGCCTCCACTGCAGTCGAAAAAGCGCGTTCGAATGCGAGAGCCAAACGCTGGACGCCGGCGTTCCGCGTTCCTAACGCGTTTGAGGAGTGCAGTGGAGACAAAGGCAGCTAGCGTTATGTCTCTACCCACTAATCGTTCCAACCAAGCCTGGCGTTCTGAAGCCCCTCCCATCTCCCCCTCTCACTCGGTTTCTCGGTGCCTATAGGCCTCCCGCGTAGCCCAAAGGGCGCTGCGAAAAGATACTTGTTTTGGCTAATACATACTTGCACGTTAATTTGATTCCTTGTATTGAGTACCGTACAAGTCTGATAAAAACTATAAGATTGTCGTTTTTTTCATTTTTTTTCATTGTGAATTTATTTTCTCAGCAACGTGGAGGAGCTTAGTGGCTCATAACCGAAGCGCGACCTGAGAATATTCAATATTCCTCAACTGGAGAGGTGCTCGAAACTTGGGAGCTACATCTCTATTGGCGCGGTATTCCACAACAGATGTTTCAGCGGAAAAAAAAATAGCTATACTACTCTTAAACGACTTTGTGTTGCATTTTCGACGAGAGGAGGGGTGGTCGTGCACAGCTTCAGTGGGCGTTTAAGCACACGCCCGCGTAGCATTGACTACATAGCCACAGAAATTTGTCCACGAGTACGAACCCTTCCATTAAGTGCTCGCAGGGAGGCACCATTTCGATACATCCTGCAATTTCCACAAAATTGCCGGAGTAAAAGAGGAAGAGGCGAGAATGCAGCGCATGCGCACTTGCGATCAAACCTCTGCTGGAGACGTCCTCCCTTAAACTTCGAACGCTCCCCACGGTTTGAGTTGAACCCTATCCACAATCCAGGCTCTCCAGGGAGGAGATCCAACAGCCACGCCCCTAGCGGCAAAGTTGATAATAAACCCACGGGTACAACAACAGCATGAAATATTTGTTCGGGCTTCAGACGCAGGGCTCGACTGACATAGCAGAACGCTGTGTCAGTGTCGGCTGGGGCTCGTGTCTAATCAGTGAAGCACGGTCCGAACACGAGTTCCAGCCAATTGTTGACACACCCTCGTTTCCAATCTGAGCCCCGCGCTTGATCGAGGTAAATGACGTAAAGATATCCTCCCTACATGCCTTGTGCTGGGTAAACGCCGAACTCCGTGGAAAATAAACTGAACAAAGCGCCCCCTGCACGTAGTTCGATCTCCAATACTTTTTGCCGTATGAGCGTTCGTACCACCAGTTTCGCATTGGAACTTCGGAAACACCTCACTGAAAATAAAAGGCGGTGCGCGCAGGTTAGCGGTTGTACTGCACTGGCTAAATTTCTCATCTACAGCTAGGAGACCGGTTACCCGTTGAGGTGTACAAACATCAAGGCTGTATAAATATACAAAGCAAGACCATTTCTTGGGATCGAGAGGCGGCAAGGAAGGCGCCCCACCTGAAGACAGCAGGGGAACCAGCAAGTGTCGCAGCGAAGCGGCCTGTCGATGAACATGACTTCCCGGCCCGTGTTGTCCATAATCTTCATTCCGAAAGGTCGGATGGAGCCACAGCAGTTTCTCGTGCAGCAGTCGCTGTCTGGAAACCAACAAGTTGGAATATCTTTAGGACAACCCACCTATTTCGGCAAAGGTAGCGCCCCCTGTGGAAGACTTGGTTCGAGGGTTCCTTGGTATGAAACTCGAGGGAAGAAAAGACGCTTGGGAGAAGAGCGTGTTGGTTCAAGTGATGGATGAAGAAAGAATAAACAATTAAAACTGGGACAACACAACCACATCTTTCAGCTAGCAACAGACGAATAAAATTCCAACAGCAAGCAGCCGACTGCAGTCTGCTCGCTGTTGAAATTTTATTCGTCTGTTGCTAGCTGAAAGATGTGGTGTTAATCCAGTTTTAATTGTTTATTCTTTCTTCATTCATCACAAGAAAAGACGCCGGTAAGAAAGAGTTGGGAGAAGCTTTTTTGTAGTAACTTGAGGGGAAAATATAAGCTACAATGGTCATAGAAGCGATGTCTCGGGAACTGAATAGACCATTTGCTGTATTACCCAAGCATCAAGGAGAATGCAGGGATTGGTGTTCCACGCGCCACACGCGCACGCCTTCCCCGTATAAAATATTCGAAGTAAATAACCAAAATAAAGTGTTGACGAACGCACGTGCAAGATGCCATTTGTTTTAGGTATTTGCTTTAGAAAAGATACTACTGCTGACGCCAGCACGAGCGGCGTGGAACACCAATCCCTGTATTCTCCTTGATGATTGGGTAATATAGCAAATGGTCTATTCAGGTTACCATAGGTCATTGGAGCTAACAGTATCTAGAGTCGTCACTCGAAGAACGAGTGACGGATCTTTATATCGAAAAACCCTTAAACCAGAACCCTGGGAAGGGCTGGATTGTTTCTCCACGACTACGGAAACTCTTATGTTACAAGACTGCGCCATGCTCTTCGATGCAACCTGGTGACATTCGATGGTATCTCTAACACCAGCGCCACAATTTCCATAATGTTATAAACCACGTGGCTCGATCATCGCACAGCCTTTCTTTCAATTAAACAACATCTTATGAAGCCTGAAAGCAAATTATGTAGTTCTTTCAGACGGTTTTAATATGCCAGATGTGGAGTGTGTTTCTGTTCAACCTGTAATTCACATCATATCTTTTCTGCATAGCGTTTCTTTTTGTAACTTATTTATGCCTACTTTATATTTCAATTTGTGGAAGCCAAAACTAGAGTTGACTATAACAGGGGTAATGTGCTACTCTTGTTTATACAGGGTGTTTCTTTTTAAGCTTAACATATTTGTTTAAAAAATCCGTGAAAGCTGCACTAAATAGGTTTGTGTTGGGGAGTTATATGGCCAGGCGGACATAATATATGGGGCTAATCATTCACGATAAGTTAAATAATTAACTAAACTTTGTTCACTATATTTTTCATTAGCAAAAATAGACACGTGGTTCTAATAAGAAACTTGAAGAGCGTCATCGAAAATAACTGAATCAGTAATTTTATTAAATACTTTGAGCGCGTCGGAACGCAATAGTCCGCTAAAGTTACCCCTAGTGAAACGGGCGTAAGGCTGGGGCTATGATAAGGCGAGAGGAAAAACAGCGCGGGCGCGTTATCGCACCGGTAGCCTTGTTCCTGCTGCACGTGTGGTAACTTTAGCTCTCCACCGTGCTTCCCACGTGCTCAAAGGTTTTCTAATATTCACAAATTTAGTGGGTTTTGATGACGCTCAGCAAGTTTCTAATTAAAACCATGTTCATTTTTAGTACTTAAAAAGTTTATTAACATATTTTAGTTAATTAGCCGGCTGATTGTTACGGTTAGCCCCCTATACTATGCCCCCTGCTTTTATAACTGACGTGCACAAACCATTAGTGTTGAACTATTTTTAACAAATCTGTTATAGCTAGAAAAGAAACACGTCCTGCCTACGCAAAGGATTGCAAGCTTGAGCCGTCTCCACGCACGCGGCAGTATATTCGGGGACGCACTGTCTAACAAAGTGAAAAATGAACCCTGAAAAAAGATGTAAATATGTGAAAATCATTTTTTAAAAAAAGCTCGAGGTACACCTAAACACTTTTTATGAGTTGTGAATGCGAAAGCATGCAAGCCGCTCGTCCGCTCCCTTTTTCGTCTGCTACGTACCAGCGCGCGCATATTTTGGGTCTCCGAGGCCATGGCGCAGCGGCCAATGGGAGCCCCGTCGACGCGCGCCAGCCGATGGAACCAAAGGCGAAATCGCGGAAACTAGGAGCCGTTTTCGCGCTTCAAACTGATGACGTCAGCTCGCTCCACGAGGCACGTTAATGATTTCGCATTAAAACAGTGTCAGCTATCCTCCATATATTATGTGGTAGGTACGAATGCAGGAAGGAAGAGCTGCAATCTGTAGTTTTAATCGGGAATTACAAAATTACAGTATGTTTTATACGCAAAAGAACGAGATACATTTTTCTGTATGGCCTCACACTGCTATTACAGAAGGCCAGGTCGAACTCAGCCCCCTCCCAGATGGTATCTACAGCCGCATCTTGAAAACGGGCGCATTTACAGTGGGCCCTTTCTTAATAATCTCGTTAAGAGACTCCCGCAAGAAACGTCAGTCATGCCCCTCTAGATTTAAAGATTTCAAACGTTCATATTCAGAAACATGGAGACAAAACAAAATACATGTAAGCCTAGGCTAATTTCCTTAACAGGCCTTTCTTGTAAAATGCTAGAGCACATTATTTATATTAATTTAGTCAGTTATCTAGAGAGTCGCATTTTGTTTTACACGATGCAAGAGGGTTTCAGGAGGGGCTACTCTTGGGACTCTGAGTTAATAAAGTTCATCAGTGGCATTGATTAAGCAGCTTGGCTAAACGATATTAATCAGGTTTATTGCACATTTATGGACTCCTGTGAGGCTTTCGATTCTGTTTGTACACTCTGTCATTGAAAGAGCTTTCTACTGTCAATATTCCCGATGTGCTTTTGAAGTGGCCTGAAAAACTTACCCTGTTGGAAGAAAACAATGTGTCGATGGAGTGACTTCGGCAAATGTTGGCGTGTGCTGCGCGTGCCACAGGAATCTGTTTTCAGCCCCCTTTTTACATAAGTAAATAATCTGGCTGCGTATCAGATTGTAGGATGATGACTTTTGTATATCTATAGTAATATTTCCCGTGCAGAGGATTCTGAACTTTTGCTAAATCACCTTCACTATATACCTTATAGGGTGCGAATTGTAGAAGATGACTCCAACTATTATTGAATGCAATCTTATCCAATTTACTAACAAAATACAACCCCTGCCTACTCAATATTTTTTGGATAGTGCACGCTTGTTCGTTGTCCAAAAATATACGCAGTTAAGGATTTTAATTTTAGGTCCAGTTTCACAGTTTGCGCATTTTGCTTCCTGCCAGTGTGGCAGCTCCTGGGCTGCGGCGTCTACGTCAGGCAGCGCCAGGCAGTTTTCATTCACGCTATTTGCAATTCCGGTGTGAATTTAATCCCCTTTCTTCTGTTTCACATTCAGGCCACCAGGCAGCGTCAGTTTTCGGTGCACACTTGAATACGCGCGGCTCCACACTTCCCTCCTTCACGTCTACTCCGCTGGGAGGCGTCACATCTTCTGGAGTTGCAAAAAGGCCGGTCTATGACCGCGCTCAGTTTCAATCTCGCCAAAAGAATGGTGCACTTTCACGACAACACAGGAAAGCAAAGCTTCTCGCGTAAAAAGGGTAAAAATAAAAAAGCAGTAAAGAGATACCATTGCAAAATCTGAAGATTTATCTCCCTTCGGTACGTTCCTACATCAAAGGGCACTTTATAACTTTGCTTAGTTGGTGCAGAGCTAGCAGAGTGCTTCACTAGCCCGCCGGCTATGTTCAAAGGCTCCGTTCTTAGTTCCATAATGTATATTCTGAAGAATCGCATTCATGCAGCTACAGATGAGCCGGCACGATAGCGCACTTCCCCGAATGTATACTCCGTACCTACGATAACTGTTCACGACAGCCGAGTCTGACTGGAAGTACAGGCCAAAGCTGAGCCACATTCAGCCAATCATTCGCCAAATACCACACTTTAAGTTCACTCTCCGTTGCCACCTTATACCTCCAGCAATCCACATATCGCTCTGGCAAAACGTTAGCTGAGCTCTCCTCTGGGGCAGTGCCCTATTTTAAAAAGTGTTCGTTATCTAATCAGTTAGATCTTGTGCGCGGTGAGCTAATCATAGCCTGAATGGACGCACCAAATATATCTACGCTTCGAATAAATCGTCTTTTTACTTGATCAAGTCAATGCTAGATGCTTGGAGTTTACTCCGCATAATCTTTAAAAGGAAGACAGACAGTGTCTTGCGCGCATTGGTAGTCTTTGCAACTAAAAACCATAAGATATCAATTATGCAATTCTTCACACATACATAAAAAACTGAGTATGCATCCCTGTAAACCTTCAACAAGGTTGGTGCAGTCCGTTACCTTTTCGAAAAAGATTCGCTCGTTTTGTTCAGAGGGCGACGTACACTTTGCGCTTTCCACTTTTGCCCACCTCCTCCTTTCCTATATCCTCTCCACTTTTTACCTTGCCCCAACTTGGCTCCTCTCGCAGCTTAGGAGAGGGGAGCGCTATTAGGATTTTCTTCCTTTCAGAAAACCGAGGTTGTACGTCGGCCATTGACTGAAGTCTCAAAAATCTGGAGGACTCGGACAACTGCTAAACTACTTGACACAAAAAGATCGTTTCATATAGACATAACGTTGTCATCTTTAACTATTCCAAGAAGACAGGCAATGTTTACCTTCAGATCATGATCACGGAAGGCCCTATGTGCTCCAACCTCCTGGCTCCGCAGTTTTGATGAAAAGAAATGACGCACTTAATTCACGGGTACAAAAAGGACTATAAGGCCAGTCCCACAGGAGTTGGAAGCAAACGTTCATTGTGACTCTGCGTTGAGGGTGCAACCCAAAACTGAGATGGGTTCTAGCTCCAAAGCCAACGTACCTTCAGCAGCAAAAAACACATTTTGTCCCATACTGTTGAGGACGGCATATTTGTTGGCAGTTTCAAAGCCCGTGAAAACTGAAATAAAGATAAACAGGAGACACGGGGTTAGGCATCAGATTAAATTATTTATGTGTGAAAACAAACAAAATGGTATAATTTCTCGTCGTTATCCCTGTGCCAATAATAAGCCGCAGTCGTCATGCAGTAAGAAAGGGAAATAGATATGAATTCAAATCATTTTCATTCCCTCTCTCTCCCTCTCTTTCTCTCTCTCTCTCTCTCTCTTTTTATATATATATATATATATAGTTTGATGACCACCAGAACAAAATCTACCTTCTTCCCTCAAAAGGCCATAATTGAAATGTCTGTAAAGTCAGTTTGCAATGTAAACAGGCCTGAAACATTTTGTCGACTGGGCTCATTATAATGAATTTTTATCATATTTATTTGAGATGGTAGGTTAATTGTATGCGTGCATGTCAAATAGTGTATATTTTGTTAAAAAAAATATTCCAGTTTGAATGGCAGTTAAACCATATAGACCAAACAAGCATACATCCAGTGGCGGATCCAGGGGGGGGGGGCGACGGGGGCGGTCGCCCCCCCCCCCAAACAAAATCGACCCCCCCTCCTCTCCCTTCTCCGAGGAGCAATTTGCCATGGGTGGACCCCCAGGGCACAAGAAAAATATGGGAGAATACTATGCCTACAAATTTTCCGCCCCTCCCCCCCCCCCAAAACGGAGTTCTGGATCCGCCCCTGCATACATCAGCCCTAGCAAGTTACGAAGGCATGTTTCTGTTCATGCAAGTTACTTCGGCCGTCAGCATCTGAATGTTAGCCTAGCTTGCCGAACCCTTGGAGGATCCGAAAAGGCGTGGTGCAAACTGGGGCCTGAGGTTATATTACTGGTTTCCCTGAGGGAAACGAGGTGTTTAAGTTACGTAGCGTGGTCGGTTTTTACGCCTAAAATTAGGGTTTGCTAATGTGATTTTTTTTTTCTATTGGAGCCGCCTAGGTCGCCTAGGTCTCTCTGGCTTCCAGGGCTTTCAGTCACTTCCAGCGAATGAAATGAAGCCAGTAACCTAACCGAACGCACCTAGTTCCCAAGGCAAAAATATGATGTCGACAAGATGTCGCAGGAAGAAAACGTGTACACGAAACGTCCCGGTGTCGACGAAACGTGCGTCTATGAAACAGCTGTACAGGGAAAGTTTTACACGGAACGTGTTTCCACGAAACGTGTTTCGACGAAACGACGCGGACCCGATTTTATGTGCCCGTGGTTTGTGGTTCTGGCAATCCCGCGACGTGGGTAAAACAGTGCAAACAAGATTATTTGGGAGCGATGAATGCACGCCCCTTGTGATAGAAAAAACAAATCAGCTCCTCTCTATTCGCGCTTCACACTAAATGTTTTACCTTCAAGCAGTTCGACTTTCTGTTTTATGATGATTTGGTCGATCATCCCCAGATACTCGAGACCTGGCGGTATATGACTGGCGTTCATCATCTTGAAGGCTGCCCTACAAAGAGAAAAAACAACAACAACAATGTAATCGAGGTGTCGAACCAAACCGTAAACCGGATCAAAACCGTTTTTGTTTTTTTTTTGACCGAACAGGAACAAAATTAAAACCGAACATTCGACACCGAACCAGGGTAACGGAGCTAGCGGCGTTCAAGGAAACCTCGGTAAAGGCCTCCAGGAGCCATGGTGCTAAATTTAGCGGAAAAATTTCCCCGCTAAATTTAGCGGAAAAATTTCCCCGCTAAATTTAGCGGAAAAAATTCCCCGCTAAATTTAGCGTGAAAATTTCCCCGCTAAATTGAGCAGAAACATTTTCCCCGCTAAATTCGCGAGAAAACTTTCCCCGCTAAATTTAGTGGAAAAACTCCCCGCTAGATTTGGCGGAAACATTTCCCCGCAGATTTAGGGAAAAATTTCCCCGCTAAATTTAGCGGAAAAATTTTCCCGCTAAATTTAGTAGAAAAGTTTCCCGCCAAATTTAGAAAAAAAATGTCCCTGTAAATTTAGCGGAAAAAAATTCCCCGCTAAATTTAGCGGAAAAATTTCCATTAAATGGAAGGCGAGCAGGAGAGGAGGAGGGGCATGGCCTCCTCTCCGTATTCTCTCCTCCTGCTCCTCAAGAGCTCCGCTCTAATTCGGCGTTGCGGGGAGTTGTAAACGGCTTTATTTTATTTTTTTTAACGTTTTCTGTATGCGGTGCGCATTTTTTGTCAGCGGTGGCACAAGGTCAATAGACTCATTTTTAAAAGAGCGCGCCCTCTACTAGCTGCTGCGCCAACTAACCGAGTCCGCCATTGTTTGGGCAACCACTTTGAGCATGTATTGAACACGGCCACGTCAGCGTTTGACGTGAACTCATCTCAGCTTGTACCGAGAATGACTGCTGTGTCAGCATTCAGCGAGAACCCGGAACCAATTACATGCTTTGTGGCCAAAAAAGGGCAACCGCCCTTTTATGGCCTCGAAGGGGTTTGGAAAATGGTATAGTTTCGCTTTCGCGTTGGCGGCGTAAGTGGCGCGGAATCGTTTATTCGCCTTTAGTAATACAATCGTTACCGCACTCAGTTTAAGGCCAAGGCAAGTGTTTTCGAATCGCCCTAATAAGAAAGACTGCATTGAGACCTTTAGAGCGACTACAAACACGTGGAGGAGGCACTGATCACAACGTGACCCCCTGACCGAGCGAAGGCGCATATCATGTCACCCACGTGATGTCTGATCCGCGATGCTGCTTGCTATGCCTTGGGATCCGTGTTTTCTGTAAATACTGATGAACCACGAAAATTGCACCCCCGAGTCAATTTCGTAAAAAAGTGGAGAGAACCGAAAAACCCCGAATCCACCTGTCAGGTATGTGCTGCCACCTAGACACGCGACTGTGTTCGAAGTGGTTAGAAAACAACGCGCCAGCTAGAGGCCACCCCAACCGTTTAACACCTAAAACGTCAACTGCAGCCTGTTTGACCACTGAGCCGCTATGACCTAGATACGGCTCCCTCAAATTCGCCTTTGTCCTCATCGTGGGTTATCTTCTGCCTCGAAGTCAATTCAAAGAAATTATCTTCTCTCTCTGCTCGGCCAGAAGGAAGCGCGACAGGGTACCAGATCCGTTGACCCTTGAACCGATGTTTCAGCAAAAGTTCCATTCGAGTTGTCTTTGAATAAAGAAAAACCTACGCCTCACGAGAAGATCTTGATTTACAGCTTTATTTTACGTGAACCAGGAATTACCTCGCACGGAAGTGTCGGCGAGGCATGCCTCTCTCGTCGTAAATATCCGTTATCTCGTTGCTATCTCTTAAAGACCCACTCATGTTTGCAAACAAACCGGAGTGCCCCTAGCGGACTCCACCGACGCCGTGGCGTACAAGAACGATGGAGTGTAAGCAAGAAGCTCGCCGTCGCCCATAAAAACAAAAACAAAAAAAAATAATAAAAAATATTGGAAGGCGATGTTGTCGGCGTCGGTGTGAGCCCCCGTCCTCTTTTTCGCGTTGGAATTGTTGATTCCACGTCTTCCTGGCATTTCTTATTACTTTAGCGGCCTCAGCGAAATTAACGAGGCTCGTACACCGTGAAAACCTCGCGTGAATAATGTGACATGCATTTGCGTACCAAACGGGGGGGGGGGGCGCTTACCCCCCCCCCCGTTTTCAAAGTTTGTGTGTGTGTGGGGGGGGGGGGGGCAAGGCATGTGTTTTGCCCCCTTTCAAACATCCGACACTGGGCAGGGCAAACACTGGCCGGCTGCGCCCAAGGAATATCAAGGGCACCGCCCCCCGGCCCTGGGGAGGGGAGTCTGGTTTGCGCCCTGGTGACACCAGGTTGGTACGCCACTGGTGACATGTGGCGATTCATTCTGAGTAGACACCGCAGAATGGACGCTAAAGCCTGATTCCCAGCATCAGATTCTGCTTGCTATTTTCAGTCACGACGTCGCTTGGGCTACAAAAGCGTGGACCGTTGCTGAGATGGTCGATGTCGATACTGGAAATCGCAAGCAAAATCGTACCAAGTGAATCAGGCATAGCAAGTCGCTGATGGCCACTGGTAACAGTGATCAACATCTCATTGTATTTACTGTTTACATTGAGCCTACTTACCCCAAACCACCTTTACACTTGAAAGTCTTTTGAGGCCTGCACTTACTTCTTATCGCAATTACCGGGTTAACGTTTGGTCTACGGGCCTCTGTCGTTTGACCGAGCAGACGACACTTCGAACGATCGGGCAGCCGTTTGAACTTGAAGATGCACTGAACGTAGTTTGCAGGTGGTCCGTACAACTTTGCAGTTTTCCAGCGTTTATGTTGGAAAAAAAATGAATGACGACCACAGGTATTCGTAAATTTAATTAACCCAAAGTGCTTCTTGCAGAAGCAATCCTGGTCCAATGGCGTCTGGTTTTTATTTTTCACGGCACTTATCAACGTTCTCGGACGAAACGGGCAGGCAGAAAACACAAACACATAAAAACTGACCTTCAAACCTTTCCCAGTTTTTTTGGCATAGCCCCAGTCGCGGCGTTTTGACGAGAAGGCAGGTTTTTTACAAATCAACACAGGAATGCACGTCCCGCATGGTGACTTCCGCCCACAGCCCCAGACCGGAAGTGCGCCCGAAGCGAAACCACCGCGCCGTGTCATAAAAGAGCTGAGTTAGTGTATAAGTACCGGGACGCTTTCCGAGTGTTTGGGTCACGCCAAAGGGGTAGCCAGGAATCTTTATCTTTCGGGAGAGGGGGGGGGGAGAGAGAGAGAGAGAGAGAGAGAGACTCGAATACTTGAATGGGAGACTCGAATAATGAAGGAAAGTGCGACTCCAGAAGAAACAGCCGCTACTTCCTCTGTGGAAAATTTGGACATACACAAGGCAGAAAATTGTCAGAGCAAAGCACAAGGGTTTAGAACGTCGGCGTGTTGAAACTCTGGACGCACGGGTCACAGAAATAATTAGTGCAAGGTAGGACCGGCCGGACGACACCAGGCCTCATGCCTATGGACAAATCCACCAGCTGAACGGGACGAGCCAGACGAATCGATCGTCACGCTGAAGAGCGGAGACAAGATCCCGGTGGTAAACGCTGCCTTTGGGAAAGCTCCAAAGCTCCTGGCAGGGAGCATGCCTGTGTTTGAGGGACGGCTCGAGAACCATCTAATAAAGGTACTCAGGGACACCGGGTGTAACACAGTGGTAGTCAGAAAAGACCTGGTTCAGCCCGAGAACTTCACCCGAAAATCGAGTGCTGTCTTCCTATTCAACCGAACGGTCAGGTACCTGCCCGAGGCCAAAATTTCTATTCAGACGCCATTTTATACAGGAACAGTTCTAGCGAAATGTATCAGCGATCCATTGTATGATCTAGTGCTAAGAAACATTCCTCAGATTCGGAGTGCAGACGACCCGGATCCTGGATGGGAAAGGCAAATGAAGCTCACGAGGCAATGACGGGTCACGTCAGGAAAAGTTAACGGAAGTTGCTTCAGCTCGGGACACGAGCGTCGCACAAAGAGGGGCGAAGGAAATCGAAGGAAAACGTCTTAATTTATCCCAGGCATCAATGGTCGATGCAACCCCTGAAGAGCTCGCCAGAGAGCATAAAGAAGACGACATTGTTAACACGTGCTTTTATGACATTGGTAAGATCACGAGGAAACGTAGTCCAGAACGATGTTCCAGTTTGTCATGAAAAATAACTTGTTATACAGGACTGCCGAGTACTCATCGGACAGGAACACAAATCAACTGGTGCTTCCGAAGAAGTTCAGAGCAACGGTGATGACGATAGCATATGATGGTATCATGCCGGGCCACTAAGGAATGAAGAATACACTCGGCTTGGTAGCAGAAGAGTTCTTCTGGCCGGGAATGCAAATCGAAATCAAAACGTATGTCCAGTCATGCGACGTCTGTCAGCGCATGGTGCCCGAGGGCAAAGGGGGCAGGGCGCCACTAGGGAATATGCCCACGATCAAGACGTCATTCCAGAAGGTAGCCATCAACATTATTGGTCCCATCACACCGATGTCGAGTGCGGGAAACGAGTATATCCTGACAATAGTGAACATGGCTACGAGGTATCCAGACGCGGCAGAGTTATAGGCCGTTGCATCTCAGCAGGTAGCCGAAGCGCTGGCAGAGATATTCACATGCTATGAAGGGCCAACGGAGACACTCAGTGACCGCGGGACCAACTTTACATGAGACTTGATCAAAGAAGTAAGCCGTTTATTATCAATGAATCACCTGCTTACAACTCCCTACCATCCCAAATGTAACGGTTTGGTCGAGAGGTTTAACGGCACTATAAAACAGATGTTGAGGTGAATGTGCCAAGAGAGGCCAAATGACTGGGACAGGAATCTCCCAGCGCTGCTCTTCGCATACAGGGAGGTCACGTAGTCAAGTCTCAAGTATTCACCGGCTTCGCTCCGGCGTCAAGGAACCCGGCACTAACATACACGGCTCCGTCTCGGCATCGTGGCTCGAACTCAAACATACCCGCCTCCATCCACCGTGACAAGGCATCGGGCCCATCATGTACGGTCAAGGACACCAGCAACCAATGGGACCACCAACGCAAGCCAAGGCCCGCTGGTGACTATGCGGAGGACGAACGTATTTTGAGTGTCAAGTTATTTATTTTGCTCTTCGAGGATCATTTTTCTTTCTTTTCTTTCATCGCTTAATTATCATCGTTTGTTTTACTTATATGCTTATATCGCCGTCTCAGTATCCTGATCTCTTTTCTCATCATCCCGGACGAACCTTGACAAGGAACTACACTATTTTATTGTCCTTATCTAGCTTTGAAAGATAGTTGAAAGGATTGTCTTAGTGAAAGTAATATTTCGGACGAATACACTGGAAAAAAAAACTAAACTATTCGAGCTTCCTTATCTATAGATCAGCAATTTTTATGGGGAACTTCCGCTCAATTTTGTAACCATGCGTGCACATATGCAGACCATAAGGGTAAGATGGTTCAAACGTGGAATTTATTTATTTTAATACACTCAGGCCCAGATGGCATTACAAAGATGGAGGAAATACAAATTCACAGTGTAGATAACCACTCTAGTAAAAGTGCAAACGCAGAAAGGAAATTAGTTTGAGAATATTTAGCCAGGTGTGATATTAGTAACGATGATTAGTTAACGCCTTCTTAAATAAATCAATTGATGACATGTTCACCAAAGATGCTGGAAAGTGGTTCCACTCGGATGATGATCTCGGTATGAAGGAAATGATGCAAGTTGACGTTCCACAATGAGGTATGCCGACTTTATAATGATGCTCTACTCGTGCCGTGGAAATGAATAAGGTACTAAGAGATAGTTTGCTTCTTACTGAAGCTTTCGAATGATAAATTGTGTAAAAAATGCATACGCAACATATTTTTTAATGTATCGAAAAAGTTGCTCAGGGTATAACGTGGCTTTTAGAGATGAGACACTTGCGGCGCGATGATAGTTACAGTATGCGAAACCTGCTCTGCAATTTTCAGAGCTTCGTGGTCACAGACGTCGTGTGACCGGGGTCCCAGATTGCTGGAGCGTATTCTAGCTTAGATCAAACTAGAGTTTGTACAAAAGTAATTTTAATGACGAAGGGGCTAATGTACAATTTATCTATAAATATCCAAGCATTAAATTAGCATTAGTGACGATCTGATTGGCATAAGGTTTTCATGACACGTTTCGCGTTATGTGAACTCTAAGCTATAGTATATGAGACGTCCCAAGCTGCAGTTGGGTTTTACAAATTAAGTACGACGATAAAGGGGTCGTTCCCATGAGAAATCCTTATGGCTTTACATTTGGTAATTTAAACAGTCATTCGCCATAAATATAAGCTCACGCTGCAGGACACAAAGATTTGAATGAGCATCGTACCGGCCTGCAGTCGTGTATCACTACTGCGCGAAGCACGTTAAACAACTCAGGGTAGAAGCGGTACTGCACTGGCAAAATGCATCACCCATAGCGGCGGCCCCAGACGCCCACTGAGGCTCATTAACCTCCCGTCGTCTAAACCTACACACAACACAATTACAATTCGGATTTCGTACCTTAAGTTACACAATACAGATATCGTATATAGGTACACTAAAAGAAGTGTGACGCACGAATAAATTACAGATTCATTAACAAATGAAGTTATTGATGATGATGATGCGTACATTGGTGTGTCATTTATATAGATAATATTCAAAGGGGCTCCTAAAACAAACCCCGGGGGAGCGCCAGACGGAACAGGACTGGGGGAGAGTTAGTCTCATTATTAACCAAAACTGAAGATTAGTTGGGAAACATTTAATGCAGAACAAAATGTTGGGATTGTTGTTAAGTTTGCCCAGTTTGGTAAATTAAAGTTTGTAAAAAAAAAACACATTATTACAGGCTTTTCAAAGGTCAAGAGACAGAGACAGTCAGAAGCTGGGACCCATTGTGAAGAATGGAAAGTAGATGACTGGTAAAAGTGAGTTGAGTCTCGCAGGACAAAGGTTTAATAAAACAATGTTCTGGCGATGAGAAAACGAGTTGGAATGTAAAATATCACCAAGATGAAAGTAAACGATGTGCTCTAAGATTATGCAGGGTGCTTTGTTGTTAGGGAAACGGACAGGTAATCAGGAGGACTATGTTTGTCAAGTGATTTGAGAAGTCAAATTTTTTTTCCACTCAAGGGGTAAGACATTAGGGTCTACAGTCGGTGACAGGTTAACAGTCAAGTGGAAGCTCCTCCCACCTTTGTCCTTTTTGGCAGAGCGAACGCTGGAGGGGAGGCGACCACTTCTCTAGTGTTCGGTCTGCTAATGTGGGAAAGAGTTTGAAGGATCTTACACCTTTTTCTCAACCTGTCACCGACTCTAGTTAAGGTTAGAAAATTTTATAGCAACATTTAAATATGATTGTTGATATATTTTCTTTAAAATGTAGAAGTAATGCTGTCACCACCACACGAGGAAAAGTGTTTAAGTTTAATTCGAACATATTTTTAAGAAAAGTGGAGGAGTTAGAGTTAGACAAGTGTCGTCTTCACCCTGTTTTTATCAGGCTCGGCATACACTAGATAGGGGAATAATCGTCATGGTGAGTTGACTAATTAACTAAAACTTGTTAATTAACTTTTTCATTATTGCTATTAGGGGTCATGTTCCAACCGCAGTATGGACGCAATGGCTATCGGAGGGGAGACCAATTCAAAGAGTTCGCAAAACGCTAATAATCTATTTCTTGCATCAATGTTGACGTGTTGGCCTGGTTGGTTTGAGGCGAACATCTTGGGAAGAAACAGCGGCAAAGAAACTTGGTCAAGAGTAAAGGAACGAGCACGACAGGACGGCGCTGATTAATTTTTAAATGTTTGCGTCTTTTCACCCGATTTAACCATTGCAGGCAAAAACAGCGGGGCGAACCCTGTCCATATATTCGAAGACTGGTGTGGTTGTTTCAGTCAATCGTCGCTTCTGTTGTCAACGCATACACCAAAGACACGCTGCTGAGATAGCAACGACACGATAGAAACGCGTCCCTCTTCCAAGTATCACACTGGGCAGGGCTTGCGGTGCTTTGTTTTCGCGCAATCTTTAAATCGAGCCAAAAAAAAAAAACACGCGAAAACTGTTTGATTAAGATCTCAAAAACCCTTACCTTTTTGCAGTTTTTTTTAAACTGCACTGGTCCCTAATAGTAATTACTGTTAATACTGCAATTTCAGCATGACCCCTAAAAACAATAGTTGATAAGTTGATTAAAAGAGTCTGGTGAATTCGTCAACTTACCATCAGGATTATTACCATGAGGACACGGTGAAGACGGCACTCGTCAGATTCTCACCCCTATTTTTAAATGTTTGAATGCAAATCAAACACCCTGTATATCTTATGCATTTATAAAATGTGCATTTAAGATAATCACAGTAAACATCATTCACAATCGCTTTAACAAGGAATATCATTTAGAGCAGATGCACAGTGATCTCTAAGAAGATTGACACCATGAACCTCTTTGTGTAAGATTTTTTTAGACCACTCCCATCACTCCAAAACTGCTTAGTACTATTTAATAACATAGAATGTATGTAGTATCAAATTACAGTAAGTTGCAATGTCCTTCTAGAGTGCTTTCTCATTAGCATCCGTAGCTGCTTTATATGCCTCTGTCATGGTTCTAAGAAATGACATAAAATTAAGTTGAAGTGACAACAGCTTCTCGTTAGGAATCGTGGCTGCGCTTTAGCGTGTGTGTATTATTTCCCTTTCACTGTGTACACACTCCTTTGCTTTGCTTATTTATTTATTTATTTATTTATTTATTTATTTATTCTTATTTTCAGTGACCCACCAACAGCTTAACGCCTCCCTAGTGGTGCACTTATCAATGAGTCAATAAGTAGAAAAATGTTAAACAGGATAAAAGCAAAACGTTAGGAAAAAACAATAGCCTCAACACACTTTCGAAATTTACGCTTTTCATCAAAAATATCAAGACTAGCATTCCCACAAATCTGTTCTAAATGGTTATAAGTCAGTTGCAGGCGTGTCATGGGTGCAGCATGGTAAAAGTCGGTAGGGTAAAACAAAGTATAAAGTCTACAAGACTTACGAGGAACGTGCAAGTAGATGTGACTGAGTAGCTCTGGGGAATCAATTATACCATTTACAATCTTATACAAATATGTCAGTTCACGAATTGTTCTCAGCTGTTGTGTAACGAGTCTAACTTCACGAGTTCACAAATCCTCTCATAACTATAGAAATAATTCGGTTGAAAATAACGATCAAACAAAACACGAACGAATCTACGTTGAACACTCTCAATTACACCTGAATTTGTCACTCCAATACAGTTCCAGACAACTGAGGCATATTCAACACGACTACGCACCAGTGAAGAAAACAAACGTAAAATACAAAGTGGTTTAGAAAACCCGCGTGTCACTCGTGTAATGGCTCCCAGCACTCTAAAGGAAGCATTCGTAATTGTAGTCACGTGATGATTGAAATTAATTGCAGGATCCATAAAAACGCCTAGATCACGGATGACCTCAACGCGAGTAATGTCAAGGTCCTCCCAACGCATGTTGGGAGGACCTTGACAGCCTCCCAACATGCAGCAAAATCAGACAATCCCGCAGTGTAGAAAATTATATTTTTATGTTGGTAAAAAGGCGCCTAAGTGTTTCATCAAATCAAGGGAAGCAACTGGCTAAATTTTTACACAAAATAAAACTCGTAACTAGAGATTAAAAAGAGTGAAAGAGAAAGTTTACTTTGTATGAAAACGCATTCCAAATAGTTTCAACTTAACGTCATCCAAACGCACCCAAGAACTCATCAACAAAGCCAACCAGATTTTTTTTGCATCAAAAATTTTGTTGTTTTATTCTATAAAATGTTTCATGGTTTTATTTGAAAAACGTATTGAAGAATGGAGATTGAAGTGCAGAATGGCATGATCGCTAACACTCAATAAAAACGTTATAGTAGATGCGAGATCAAAGTTCTCAACGTGAACATTCAACAGAAATTTTACTTGTTGGAAGGAGTAATAATTATAAGGTCGTTTATAAAGTCGGACACAGTGGCTGCTGTATAAGAAATGCGTATTAAGTTCAGTGGCCCCTTGTAAAAAGAAAAATATCGGTACAAAGGCTCAGAAAGTTCGTGTAATCAGACAGTATACAAACATTGGCAGCAACCTTCACCTTCGAAGTCCTAGAATGCATGAAATGCATTATAGGCAATAGACCCTTTTCAAAAATCCCAAAAGCCCGCATGAGCCGCGCGACGAATAATGGGAGTTCTCGGTACGCCCCTCCCACCCGGGTGGCATACGCGAGCAGGCGCATGTTTAAGCGCGAAACACATGTGCGACGAAACCGTCCGATCAGGCAATACGACGGTCGGAGGCGAGGGTTTTCAACGCTTTCCGGTGCTACGAAAACCCTCGCCCCCGAAGGTCATTCCGGCAGTCCGCACGTCGGATCGGACGGTTTCGTCGTACATGTGTTTGGTGCTTTACGGCAACAGCTTTTGAGCAGCCGAGTCGGACGAGCGACGAGCCAACAGCTGCCCCTTTCTCATCCCTCTCCTTTGTACCGGCTCTGTCGTCTGCTGCACCAACGCGTTGTCGAACCTGGTCGAAACCTGCCATGGTTGCGGTGCAAAATAAGTGGATTCGCTGACACTTCAATGCGTGAAGGGAAGTTATGAGTCTTATGACGAATAACGTATTCAAATTAGTTCACCTGTCGCGATGCCTTTACGCTGCCATAGATACGGTACGCCGCCAACGACGTACGACTCGGCGGATGGGCGGTATATGGCGGATGGCTGCAACGGCTGCTGGCTGTAGTTGCCGGGACGCGCGCGCAGTCGCGGAGTCGCAACGAGAAAGCGCGTGATCTGTACCGAGGGTTCTCGAAATTCCCTGCCGTAGTGGCGCTGTACGTTTTGCAACATGTCTATTGGTGAGGGAATTGGTGTGTCACGTGACATACATTTTCCCACTAAATTCAACGGGGAAACTGAGTGGTTGTATAGGTCACGTAATGTGAGGTCACGTGACGTCCATTTCCACCGCTAAATTTAGCGGGGAAACTGGATTAGTGTCTGGGTCACAAGACGTAAATTGTTCCGCGAAATTTAGCGGGGAAACTGAGTTGACGTATAGGTCACGTGCCGTCTATCTCCCCAAGGTGTATAGGTCAGGTGACGTCATTTGACGCCACTTTCTCCGCTATATTTAGCGAAAAATGCACGGACGGACGGACGGACAACATTTTGGGATTGGGGGGGGGGGGAGGGTTAAAAAGCATTTCATGGTTTAAACGTGGTAAAAATGCCCTAGACCAGGCAACAGGGAAATAATAAAATCGTATATAGTCCGTTGCAACTCACTGGTAGGGCGAGAGCAAGACGGCCGAAGAGGGAAGCAGACGGAACGCTAAAGGGAGGAGGAGGTGTCCCCTCTCCTCTCCGGCGTTCCGTCTGTTCCTCAACCCGACGCCCTTCACCCTCGCCCTACCTTCTTGAGTTGCAACGGACTATATAGATAGCTATAGTGTGCAAGGAGGACCCCCCATTCTTTGGGCTTAGCGAGATTAGTATAACTTCTATTGTTATAATACATCTGGTATATATTTTGTTTTGTAGCACTCCCGTCTGGCTTTTAATAATCTGTGTCGCTCATTCTACGCCTCATACGCCTTCTTTTTATGAACCCAAACTACACACTGAAAAGGTCTGCACCCTCAAGGTTTAAAAACGCTGTTCCTAGAGGCTTACACCCATAACTAAACTCGTTCGACACCCTAACTTCGGCGTAACACACTTTTTTGAATCGTAAATCAGGTGCTCTTGCTTAAAACAGTCTTTATTCTTGAAGGGTGTATAAAGGGTGTAGAAAAGTCTGCTACGGAGAAATGAGGCGAACACCGCTTTTAATGGGTGTTCGTAGCAGTAACACCAGCTTGCTTTTGCCGAGGTTGTTATAGCCACCATCCCAAATAATTACGGACTGCGTCGGTCATTTTTAGTTGGAGATACCTTCCATTAATATAGATGCACTACATATTATGCATTTTGCGAAATAATGACGAGAACAAAGCGGCATACGTGTAACCTTAGTAATTGCAGAGAAGTCACGTGCGGATGAATATCTTTAAATTGTTGAGTGTAATAGGCGATGGAGCAGCAAAGGCTTTTTTTTCGCTTGAGTTTTTAGTTTTTCATATGTTGTATAATAATATCATACCGTTCCTTGCCCAGAATGACCAACAGTAGGACAAAACTTCGGGCTTTATGTAAATTCTAGGGATACTGCATAGTCATGATTCCTCCCTCGTGCTTGGCTCATTGCGTCGGTGTTTGTGCTGTTTTTGCGCATGTAAGAACTGCATGTGGTGCGTGTTGCTTGTAAAAATATCTCTAGGAAGCTGTTAAGATAGCCAGCATTATACTTTTAAGGTGTTCACTAGCATCCGATGGGTGTTGATGTAACACCTGAGGCTGTTATTCCGGGACAACCTAACTTACGCCCGTTAATCTGTTTAGTGCGTAGACAACTGTCTATAGGTTCATCTGCATTTTCAATAACTCTTGTATGCATTTCTGGTAATAAAACTAATTAAATTTAAATAACCTCCTTGGGCATCTTTCTGAAAATTTTAACGTTCTTTGGGTAATCCTTGCTCACAGAAATACTCGTATTTTTAACATTTTGCACGACCCCAGTAGCGCTCTTTTCTGAAAAAACAGATTTGCAGCAAGAGGTCTGTCCTTAGTTAAGTTATACTTCTCAGTCCAGTGAGCCCGATTGATTGTATGGGAGTCAATTTGAACGCAAAGTTTTCAGATACAGCCTGAGTTTCTCTAACTGTTTCTATTAGGCCGGAGAAGGGCCAGTTTGGTTGACTGGAATGACATTCTGCGTCATCAGAATGACGCCTAGAAGAGCGAATTCAGAAAGAATGGAATCCCATTTTTCCTGGCCTTCATACATATTGAGTTACATATTTTATTTGCAACTTGCAAGCTCACTTTCAGTGATTCCAACTCGCGCTGGCAGAGCGGCCATTGAGTCATTTGTGGATTCTTGTTCATCGGTGATATATTTCAGTTGTCTCAACACGCTTGCGTGGCCGGCGTGTAAATGGCAAGCAATAGACTATCTTCGCCAGTGACTCAGACTTTGTATTAGTCATGGCAACAGAGTTGCGCTCTACGCCTCCACTAAGGGGTCAGAACAGGTCAAGGAACTTTTCGAGAGACATCCGAGGAAAAGGCAATACGAGATAAATGTTGTTACTTCTAATAGAGTAGATCTGTTCTTGCAGGCTAACCTGCACAGGAGCGGAATATTATATACGTAAACATCTTGGGATGAACATCTTGGGAAGAAACAGCGGCAAAGAAACTTGGACAAGGGTAAAGGAACAAACACGACAGGACGGCGCTGAACTAACAACTGTTGTTTATTACACAAAATTGTAAGGAAGAAAACAAGAAGCATCTTAATCAGATAAAAATATATTGACACTATATGTTTTTTGTTTCTTGTTTCTTCCTTACAATTTTGTGTAATAAACAACAGTTGTTAGTTCAGCGCCGTCCTATCGTGTTTGTTCCTTTACTCTTGTCCAAGTTTCTTTGCCGCTGTTTTTCCCAAGATGTTCACCTCAAACCAACTAGCCCAACACGTCACATGGTTGCATTATAGGCGTCATCATGGGATGAACTGTTCAAGCTACGAAGGCCGTTAAATAACGACTGACACAACTTAAATTGAAACAAACACAGAGGAAAAAACATCCTCTTCTCACCATGAAAATTGGCCATTCTCTTTGTAGATTACGCGGTGATGAAACAAGTCTATTCCCCACTTTTGACGCACATTGGATCATATGCAAATCCATTTGTAGCACAAGAATAACATTTGAACGAAAGTTTATATAGAGTTCGCATATAATGCGAGGCAGCATTTCGCGCCAACGCTGCGGGGGTTGTCACGTTTTTGTAGGTAGCTCACCCGGACCACGTACAACGCGTGGTCCCGGTGAGCGACTGACATTCAATGTCATTTTCATCGACTGATACTTGGTGATCGGCGACTCAGATCGCAATCCTGACTAGAAGTGTAGCGGGCGCACCACAGTCTGCACCAGGAGTGGCGCGAGCTGACTGGTCGAGGCCCCCACAGCTTCGGGTCGCTCCAAAACAGCTTGAAGCGTCACAACGAGCATGCGCAGTGCGATGTCGCAAGCTGGTTGGGGGACTCAAAACATGGGGGCCCCTATGCCGTTCTAACGTCATTCGATGGAAATTACATTGAAGAGAGTTTACCGTGTGTTGGGGTATATTAATCCTCAATTAATGGGAGTTGATCGCAGTCAAGTTTCGTTTTGTTGTTTTGAGTGAACTGGGCAAATATGTTGACCGCATTTCTTGTTTACTTGAGGTGGTTGTGCGACGGACAGCCGCATTAAATATATTTTATATTTTCCTCTTCCCGGTTGGAATGCCGAGTGAACAGCCGCTTTGAGTGCGTAAATAATCTGCACTCTGGAAAAGGCCTGCTCTCCGTTATCGCGGTGCTCACTGATAGACTGAAAACGCAGCGACCCTTGACATTTGGGCCCAACTGGATCACAGGCGACGCAATTAGCCGTTCAAATATGGCTGCCTGCCCGCAAGACACACGGCACCTTCCCCTTCCTTCCTGATATGCATATATTTTCATTGACAAGTCTCATCGAGGTGTCTCCCTACGATTAAAAGCCGCATACTATCGTTGACTCTCCCTATAATAGGAAAGCTTATCTCTCATTTATATTTTCTCTCTTATCGTACTTGGGCTGACAGTTACTGCAACTTTTTTGTATATTAATCAGCAAAATTACCGATATACGGCAATCCCTGTAAGCTCATAACAGCCCCTGAGGCCAAAATATCGGCACTCATCGATCAGAGCACTCCAAGCAATTCATAGCTCTGTTTTGTTTTGAAATCTCGAATGTTTTTGTTTTCTTTCGCAGATAATACTTTATACGATTGCGATGAACTTTTGTGCACTTGGTCCCCGAATACCAAGCTCTAAGTTGGAAACTTTTTTTGACGGGTGAGCGCAGTGTTGACACAAACCCACAGTCCTCGCAAGATTGTCTCTCGACGTCAAGGAGTTCGAAGAATAGACACCAAATGTAGCGTTTGACTGATAGTCTGAACCAGGCACGTAGCCCGAAATCTTCAATTTTGCTGGGACCTCCTCTCCCCCTCCCCCTCATACAGCATTTTGTCGTGGGCGCCCCCCCCCCCCCCCCCGAAACAAAATCCTGGTTACGTGCCTGGTCTGAACCAGGGCTTGTTTCTGTAAACGCCGTATAGGTATGCCAAAAAAAAAAAAAAGCAGCGTGGAGAGCTGTCAAA
Organism: Ixodes ricinus; assembly: GCA_037355805.1. Classification (NCBI taxonomy): domain Eukaryota; kingdom Metazoa; phylum Arthropoda; class Arachnida; order Ixodida; family Ixodidae; genus Ixodes; species Ixodes ricinus. The sequence goes on along the minus strand of JAZHYW010033180.1, from coordinate 75,814 downwards.
GTTAACACTGTCAGCGAAAGTCTATACGTTCCAACGGTGCAGTCAGTCGCGCAGCTATACTTAACACATCACCGCGCGCCTTTCAGCTGTCGGCACCGACAATAAATAAACGCCCCTGCTCAATTTCACCTTACGATGAACCACAAAGGATGCTACGAAGCAACGAACCCAATCCGATGCCATGTGAGTGCCACGTGACCGTCGAAAACGGCCCAACGACACTCGAGCCGTGCACTCATGTGACACGCTTACGTATCTGTACATTGGTTCGAACGGCGCGCGTAGCATCGGCAGCGCTCCTCGTATAAGGTGAAACGGCAGAGCACAGGGGAGCTCAGAATCAGCTTACCGTGAAACCTGTTGCTTCTATGGAGCGCTACTGGAGCCGCCGCGTCGACGCCGCAGAACCGATAGCTCGGGCTATGAATAAGGCGGCGGTGGCAAGTGAGCGGGATGGTTACCATAGCAGCTATCTCCGCTGGGGATGTGACGTTAACCTGCGTTGCCTCGGTATTGCGTCGGTTGTCGACGTGCGGGCCCCAGCGCTTCGTAAGTCGCGCCTGCCCCACGTGCCGTCTGCTTTACTCAAGCGCAGGACGTCATCGCGATAGGAGGGGGAGTGTTCGGTTTGTGGACGCTGTCGAAGCGGCAGTCTTGGGCGTCCTTTGTAAAAAAACAATGCACTAAAATTCCATCCTAACGCAGAAGTGCTGTCACGAAGGCCCTCACAAAATACACTCAAAATATATTTAGTTCTCTAATAGCATATTAAACGCATACTTGTAGCGTGTACCTATAGTTTTCAGACTGGGTCGACGCGGTGGTCAACACCGCAAAATACGAAGTACACTACCATAGTATTAAGAGCAAACTTCAGGTACACCTAAAGTTTCCTCTTAATACGCTTGTAGTGTACTTCGGAACTTTCAATATATTGAAGGTACCGGGTTCGATGTAGAAAGTGAAACCCGGGTTTTCGGCCCCCGTGAGTAAACTACGGATTACAGACAGCTGAATCTCCGTGAGAGTATGACGTTAGCGGGGGTGACAAAATGAGAAAGTTTGACCACATAACTTTACCTGCATGGGTACCAGAGAAAATCAAAATTTCTCTATCAGCCTTCGTCCACCTAATTTTCATCAAACTGAAATTTGATATTGCGGGTGCCTGTAGCATTTATTTCCGCAAAAAAGCTTATTAGTAAGAAAGTCACTATTGCTTTCTTTTTCTTGCTGGCGTTGTTTTTTTTTTTTTTAATAAATGTTACAGGCGCTCTCAATTTCAAATCTCAGTTTCATGAACGTCAGGATTAGGTGAATTTCGACAGCTCACAGGGAACTTTTTTTGTATCTCTCGATCCAGGACACACGTGAATGGCGTCACATTCTAACTAAATTCCACCCTTCAGCGATGCGTAGTTTATTTAAGCGGGCCTAAAAGCCGAGTTTCATTTTCTTGGTCGAACACGGTTCTTGTTTCATAGAAGTACAGATTTAGAACAGTTAACTGGCATTGCTTCTTACCAAACGTCATAGAGAGAATTGCAAATGAAAGAAGCGAAAGAGGAACAAATTTTCTGCTTTTTCAGCGTTTTGGACGTAGAACTGCGTCCTCGTTTGCGTTCTCGTATCAGTGAAAAATTGTTGGTGCGACCGCAATGATTGTCATGAAATTTCTGGCCTGCTGCTTCAGAATGCATTCATCCGACAAAAGTGTGGCATGTACCATTGGATACACGAAGAACGTCGCTACAAAAGGCCGATTACCCAATATCTTGCAGTTATCTATAGCGCGGATGACGTCACCCGGCAAACGGCGGGTAAAGTCCCACCCTGCGTTATCTCCGGGTTGTTGCCGGCCAGGATAACTTCTCAACCAGTTGTGCTGAAGCCTGCATTCAGGTCTCGTCGGTGAAATGACGAGTTACTCTGGCGATGTAACCTGCCAATTATTTGGCACTCCTCAATCCGAGCTGAAGTTTCCTTTTTCGCACACCCTTATTTAGAAATCAGATATTGTGATGTCTTTCAGAAACCTGGTTACTTGACAGAGGGATAGAATGCAGGCAAGCTGGTTGGTAAACGACAAAATTGTGAACCCTGAATTGTAATATTTTAGGTATTGTTCTTTTTTGAGGGTTAACAAGTATATGTTTACTTGCACTGCATAATGCACAGAGTACATGTTCAAAGTATCTTGAGGTCTATTGATTGGTTGTCAGACATGAAAGACTTGCCCACCGTTCGCTATTCAAATTAAAGACAAAATGCTCCAAACCGATAAGCTGACAGACATAATGTGTTTCTGTAGATGTTACGTTCCTGTCCAGAACCTGTAATTTTGCCATAAATGCATGCCATTCTAAATAATGTCGTATTTAATATTTTTGACATTCTCTCAGCAACGACAAAAAGAAGGCCTCCACCAGACCGTAGCAACAGCGCTGGTACTACTAATCCTACAAGTGACACCTTCGATGCACAACCATCCAGACCAGCAACACAGGATCTCATGTACGCAGGCACTACTAATTTTAACACCCTTGATGCACTGTCATCCGCATCAGCAACCCAAGACCGCACGTACACTGTACGAAGCCCTCGGACCCAGAAACGAAAGATGTACAATATGATGAGCCAAATTAAAGCAATAAGAAAGAAGTTAAAATAAACACAGGAGGTGAGAAGGGGGGCGGTGCACAGAAATAAAGATTTCTGTTCCCTTCTAGTGAATTGATTGCTAAAAGCGCCTAGCAAAAAAAAAAAAAAACACGCGCCGTTAACGTTGTATTCCTTCCCCCCCCCCTCCCCCTCTTCCGTCGCCACTGCAGCAAACTCATCTCTGGACCGCGAGTGCCGCAAGCTACAAATACAGTCGTTAGAGTAAAGTAAAACGTTGCTCCAGAGGCACATACATCATCACAGACGTTGCTCTCGCTAAACACATCCATACGGCGTCGATACTTGATAGGTATCAAAGCGTGCAAATGCAGAGACGCAACATTTCGGCGTTCCAAGACGTGTTCTTTGATCACACCGCGAGACTTGCATTCGGCGAGTTGTGCCTTTTTGCTGTAGTGCTGCGCTTTTGTAAAACGTTTCACGTGTTCTCAAAGCTAACTACTACCGTTTACATAATGTTTAAAAAACCGTTTTGGGCGAATGATGGCGAACGAGCAGAAAACAACTCTTCAGCATGCTGTCGCCCAGCCTCTGCAACGCTTCGAAAGGTCGATCCGATGGGCGCAAGATAGCCGATGCGAAACTTCCGGTGGCCTCACTCGCGAATCAGCGACCAAGAGGTGAAGTGCCATACAGCAAATTGTCATAAAGATCAGTGGTTCAAAAGCCATGTGTTTCTCGGAAAAATGGGGAGCGGATAGAGATGTGGCGTCACTTTATGTTTTTAAGATAATTGAAACACAAAAATTATATAATATTTATTCCTTATTGTATATATATTCTTGGTAGAGATGCAATCGCACGAGTTCGATTGCCGTTATAATAAATTACAGGAGGACACCATGCATCGCCTTTAAAGGAGTACAAAACTGAAACTTGAAATATCCCCGCAACACTTTAAAACGGATGAAATGTAATCTTGGATATCCCTAAATGATGACTGCACGCTTGTATTTTCAGCGGATGGTTATGTTTTTCGTTTCAACCGACGGATTCTGGCGAGCGCTTCAAAAGCAGCCATCGAGGTGGCGCAATGCCTGTCGAGAAATTTGCCCGTGACGTCACGCTCGTAATGTCACGGGCCGATACACTGCCAAGAGTGCAGTAATTACGATCGTCGTCCCTATAGTCCGTTGCAACCTAAGAACGAAGGGCGAGGTAAGACGGGCCGGGGAGGAGGAAGCAGACGGAACGCTGGAGAAGAGAGGGGGAAACCTCCTTCTCTTTAGCGTTCTGTCTGCTTCCTCCTCCCCGGCCCGTAGGTTGCAACGGCTTTATCGTCAACGCGTGGAATCGAGGAGTGGTGCTCCCTAGCTGCCACCTCGGGAATTAACGCTGTGTGGCAAACAAACCCTCCGACCGCGGCGCAGACATTTGTGCATTCGCTGCTATAGAAGACGACAACGCAGGCTCGTGACACTTTGTGTAACACTCTTCTTTTCTCCTAAACTCATCTAGATAGAAGTGATCTAGTCCTCTCTTGCATTCAATTTCAACGAAGTCTCTCTGGAAGGCAAAACAAGCGCATACGAGTATGTTGTCACGCGCGGGCGTGCCGGGCCAACCGCGTCGTGTGGGCCGCGCGCGCTGGATCGTGCGTGGCCGGAGCGGCGTCCGTATTTTTCTGTATGATTCACGAAACACGAACTTTACTTCTCCGTTACCCTGTTTCTTGCGACAATCATGGACGACATCGGCAAAAGCAAGCGGCGTCTCGTTGAAGGAGAAGACGTGCTCAACTGCGATCATGTCATCGAGTGTAGCGTTGCACCAGTACCGACGGCGGACTGTGTCTGCATCGTCGCGTACGTGCTGCAGTTCTCTCGCGGTGCATATACCTCATTCCAAAGCATGATTCGAGCACTGCGTTACGCATCAAGTGCGCACCATGTCGCTACAGACAAATATGCAACGAGTACGAAAACGATGCGGCGTCGCGGCTAGAGCACTATATAGCTCCTACGGAGCAGAGTAGCGCAATCCTTTGATCCACGTGTTTCGCCGACAACATGGCCGACAGAGCAGCTCGGCGCGAGTCACGTGGTACTCAGGGTTCCAGGAGGCGGCCCGCCCTATGGGAGAATACATGGAGATCGACTCAACACGGCTGATTAAAAAATAAACGTCAAGTTCACACTTTTCGAAACTAGTCTGTCGTGAAGTTGGTAACGCACTAAACACTTTATCAAAGTTTTCATAATGTTGGATGCGTGTGAAATTTGTGAGAATGCAATTTTTAAGGCAATAGCGTTTGAAGCAGACGATTTTTGTACGCAGCAGAGATGGACTTTCTGGGTTGGCCAGAGCGGGTCACGTGAACGGTGTGACGTCGCCGCGTCGTCTGCTGCATGATGCCGCTCAGGCAATTTTTTTTAATTACATTATTACATGGCACACAACTTAGCGCAAATTATTGTAAACTGTTCATTTATTACGTCCAAAACTATTGTCGTTCCGTACATCCCCAAAATAATCAAGAAACAGCGATTTTCTCACGTTCCCCATGCATTTGTGACCGGAGTTGGAACCCCCGGGCGTTCGCCGCTAGTCGCCGAGAGATGGCGTTCTAGATTGCGCTACTCTGCTCCGGAAGGAGCTATATAGTGCTTTACGCTAGGCGAGTGCGGGCGTCGCAGTTGTTTGCCACACAGAGATTGTTTGTGGTGATGATGATGGTGATGATAATGAGACTGCGCCCCTATAGTTCGATATCCTCGCCAATAACCAAGAAGGACACTGTTAATTTTTGTCTCTGTGCACTTACCGCCTCCAGCTTCGAAGAGGCCCATAATCACTTCGTGTCCTCCTCTCCCGTCTTCGATCGCAAAGAAAAAACAACAACAAAGAGACAAAGTAAAGCGGACATAACTTGCCCCCCCCCCCCCCACACACACACACACTTCCTCTTTTTGAAGAAATACTCATTTGGATCCTCTGACATTGTTGTTAGGGTCTAAAAATATATTTGAATAAATTCAGGGGCTTGGTGTTGCAAAGAAAGGCTTTGGGAAACTGAAGAGTGCCAAGCTTCCCTTTGCGCTGGTCAATCCGCGTGACAGTGTGACTGCGCTCGACTTTACAAAAATAAAAACAACCTTTTTTTTTTCTAGTGTGTATATGGCCGGAGGGGGGGGGGGGAGTTGTTACGTAAATATGTAAGGAAATTACTGCAGAGAAAGGCGTTGCCCTTCCCTCCCATTTCATTCGTCCATGGCTTGCTTGCACTATGGTATGATCCAATTATACTGGTACGCAAGGCCACTGTCCAAGAAGAAGCTTTGCCGCGGTGTAATTTCGAGAACAAAACAGTGCTTTTTCTTTCAGTCTCTCTTTCGAAAAACTTTGTGACGTAATCACGGCGTTCACATGATTGACGTGGTCACGCGTAGTAGTACCCCACGGTGACGAGATTCAAATGCGGCTCATAGGTATAGACACGGGCGCTGCGTGAACATTCGATCTGTTTGGGCTCGTGACAATCAAGGCATCGACAAGTGTTCGGGTAATGACTCGAGTCCAATCGCTGCAATATCGGGAATAGCCGAAGAATTAAGTATTATAATGGGGGGGGGGGGGGGCAACGCTTCGGGTCCCCCAAGCACCTTGAGACGTCACACTGCGCAAGCGCAGACCTTTTGCGCATGCGCACTAAGACTCCCCATGCCGCTTGGGTGACCCAAGCGGGTCATCCAAGCGTAAGAGCAATGCCTGGAACTTAGAACCTGGCTTGTGTTTGCAACCCAAGCGCGTGGCTATGTTAGGTTATGCGCCGTCGTGTATAACCTAAAATTGTAGGCGGTATTTCCTGAAAATACAAAAAGCGTTATACCACCCTTTGCAAACAATTATTCAGCCATTGATTTTCGCTGCAAACAAGACTCTAGTGAAAACAACGCGAGCAGCATTGTTTTTCTTTCTAATATTTTAAAATGCTTCTTTCGTACACTCTTCTCAAATAGCACCAACGGCAAAGAATATACACACCTGTAACTCCTTCAATTCGCAGCAAACACGAAGAAGTACGGCGACGATTGGCAGCGCCTCTCTTCGCTAGCAACGGCGAGGCACCAGGAACGGTTGTGAACGCCTCTCGGATGAAATTACGAAGCCCTCTTCTGATTCCATTCCTTCGGCAAGACGGCAACGCGACTTGAAAACATATACGCAGCTGCCTCGGCTTGAACTTGCCGCTCACAGACGTAAGATAGCTACGACGCAGCTACAAATTAAGAACGTTTTATTATTTCCTCGGACTGTCACACAGACGCACAGGTGGCACGAAATTCATTACGTACTTTTAGTTTCATAGGATAACTTTATTCGGTAATTGATTGCGACTCAAGTTATCGTTAAAGCCGGAAGGGTTCATTTCTTCTACTGTGCGTTGCATGATCGAATCTGATTCTCGTTCTTGGTGCTGCAGCAAACAAGAACGAGATTCCGATTTGATGGACGTGTACTCCTCTCCCATTCCCACGCCACGCTGGCGGCTTGGAGCAGGTCGGAGTTCGATCCCTGCACCCCTCTGCTACGTCATGTCGCCGAGACCCGAGCAACTCAGGTGTCGAACTGAAACGTTCAGAACAAAAATATGACACCATCTCGGCCGCTGTCGTTGAAAGGACTGCTGAAGTAGACAAACCAACACCTACTACTGCTTGGAGCTGAGGTAGTTGGTTCATATGCTTGGCTGGTGCCAGCTGAACACTAATAAACACATAAATTAAATATACAACCGCTGGTTGTATATTTCAGCGGTTGTATATTTCTGTGTTTATTAGTGCTCAGGTGGAACCTTCCAAGAAACCAACAGCCTTTAAAATAAAGTGCTGGTTTTATAGGGCTGTGTTTTATGAAGAGGCGACTCGCTTGACCAACACACAGGTCGCGGGACACCGTGAGGGACACCCGAGCTTGACGTCAAAACATGTGACGTCATGTGGTCACGTGACGTCAGAATTACGTGACGTCAGGCTGTCCCTTGAAGTCTCGGAGTCACGTTGGCCCGGTACCACGTGACGCCATGATGTCACCTGACGTCACGAGGTCATGTGACACCATAACGTGGCGTTACGTCACCTGACGCCACACACACAGCATGTGCCCAGCCTCGTTCTGAACACGTTCAGCGCGTCTCCGTGTCTTAAAGGCTCGAGTACTCACGCAAAGCATCACAGCTGGGAGCTCGCGCCCTTCAACCAAGTCTACTTTCTCATTTTACTTAGCCTCCGTGCCGAGCAAGACGATAGTAGCCTCATCAGTGGTGGTGCTCATCCTCTGGAACGCACCAGCAGTTCGTATTTCGTCGTCGGTTTGCTCAACTGAACCTTGACTGCCTTGCGATGCAGACGGAGGAAACACGCAGCTTTCCCACCGGCGTTAGATTACTGCCTTCGGCGGATCATAGTGCGTCGTACGCTCAAAATAATGCACGACAAAACCACCGTCAGTAATATTGGCTCTCGACAAAACCACCGGAATAGTCATTTTCGTTCACATAGCTTCCTGCATGCTATGATGACATCAACATGGCGTCAATGACAATTGTGAGACTATCGGATGTGACGTCACGAAGTAGGCGCGTCGGCCTTGGCCTACGTCGCTTAGAATCAAAGCCTGTAAAGAGCTGCTTCTACATCCCCGTAACGTCAATTACCCTGGAGTGTCGCTTACTCAGCAACATGGGCCCAAGCCTGACGCGAAGCGTCCTTCGACGCACTGGCTGGCACGAGGAGGTGTTTACGCCGCTTCGCGGCTACAGTCTGTGACGGGTCATTACAAAATTGGATGCAGCTTATTACTGATAAAAGATTTAGAGCTGTCGACGAAACGATTTGTCGTTGAAGCAATCTGTCGATTAAACATTACGTGTCGATGAAACGTCGTTCGGTGAACTGACTGCCACCGGGCACGGGGCCAAGACGAACGTTTATCGACGCTGTACTCATGACCAGTCTGTAATTGGGCTGGATGTCTCTATGATGACGTCGAAATATTAGTGCACGGTCTTTGATTTTTCTGGGTGCTATTATCGTTCCTTGAACGCGTCTCCGACTCGTGTATTTACCGTGTCCTAAAGGGGAGGCACTCACTTGATCGAATGACGTTTTAGCGAATGCCCACGTTTCACCGAATGACACTTTAGCGAATAGTCGGCCGCCGCGAAGCGGCGTTTACGGGTGGACCAAATGGGTTCACATTTTTGTAATGAGCCGCCGCAGACTGCCGCCGCGAAGCGGCGTAAGCGCAGTGCGGGGGGGGGGGGGGGTTAACACGCACTCCCGTTATTTGCTAAAACGTCGATTCGCTTAAATGTCGCTGTTCGCTAAAACGTCATTCGCTCATGTGGTGTGAACCCGTTCTAAAGAGTGACTCCGATTTCCTCCTGAAGATGTCATACAAGTGTCTGTGTCCCTGTCCTTCGGCGCTTCTATCCAGTCATGAAGCAACTAGCCCACCTGAACATTTTGTCATAAAAGTGTTCTGCTGTCACCGACTGAGATATCATAATAATCCTTTATTTAATAATAATAATAACAATCCTTTGTGTGTTTCATGTCAAAGAACAACTTAATGCTCACAGTGTGATTTTACATAAAAAAGTTAAAAATAGAAAACAATACAGGATCTGAAACGATATCAATTCTCGAATTAAAACATTTCACAAATCAGAGACCAAAAATATGTATATCAAGTAGTCGTTTGAAAGCAACAAAATTAAAAAAAATCTACATGAGGTGGAAATTCATTTAAAAGAATATTGCATTCAAACCAATGGGGACAGTCTCGCCTTAATGGAAGTGTACCAGTGTTGTTACTAATACTCAACAAAAGTATTTAAGATGAGATACTAAATACCCGTTGGACAATGTACTTAGAGTAGTATATAAGTTACTTTTACTTCGAAATATTTTGAGTAGAGTACAAATACTTTAAAAGAATCAAATTGAATTACATTCGAAGACTCAGCAAGTAAGTTGAAAGCTGCTAGTATTAGAGTAAAAGTCAAAAGGGTGTGACTTGTGATGACTTCGCTGAAAATTATCTTCTATTGTAATATTTACGACTTTCCAGAAGATACTTAGCTGCTGCAATCAAATTTTACCTTGAAATAATTCGGGAAAGCGACATGATGGGCACCGAAAGATTTTAGGAACAAGTGCTTTAGTTTGGCGGCAGGCTCGGCTCATGACGCATCCCGCAATAAGTTCGTAATATGCCTTGACGCGATTGGGCGGACTTTAGACATAGTCCGGCATTGCATACCCCTAACAGCCGAACTAGAAAGTGATCAGGCCGCCAGACTTTATGATGAGCACGCGAGTGAATGACAAACATGCACGCACTGCAGAAACATCGGCTATAGGGTGTATTCACTGTCGGCCATATCTGTGTGCGCTAATGCTGAGCACGTGCTGATGGCGAGCTTCCACAGTTATTTTGCAACGTGCACCCCACACCATCAAGATTGCCGGTCTTGGCAGCCTATTAATGCGAGCTCGTTCTGAGCATGCGCTCTAAACGGTGACCTCAAATATGGCGGCCAGTGAATACCCCTATACCCTATTTCACCTTATGATGTACCGCAGGAAAGGCTACAAGCGCGAGCTCCTGCTCTAGGGAACATCTCGGCGGATCGAGCTTTCGTGCATGAAGGATAGCTGTCAACGCTATGAGCTCGCGCTTCTAGCCTTCGCTGCGGTACAACATAAGGTGAAACGGAGTATAGAGGACTGTAGCTTCTGTTGCTGATCATCAACCAAGAGCGAGTTTTTCGTATCCCAAGCCAAGGGCGAGGAGGAGCGCCTGTACCTTTAAACTGTCAAAAACATATATTAAATATTATAATAATAAAAATCTATTAGGAAGGTCAAGAGGGAAACACAAGTAACACTAGAGATTGTCCATGAAACCGATTTCGACTCGTGGTTCCACCTGGCGGAAAACAGGGTTGCAGGATTCTGAGAATGAAACAATGTGCGCATTCGGAAGGAGATAAAAAAAAAAACGCGTTTGAACTGAGCTCGTGGGAGCTCAGAAGTTAAAGCCACAATAGCCACACAAGTGGCTTTGGGGAAGCCTAATCTAGGTCGCTGCAGCTCAATAAAGCCAGCATAATCTAGTTTCCATGGCCGATGGAGTGTTCGCGCTCACTTAAAAACGTGCTCTCGCATTTTTATATAAGAAGCCCCTTGTAATTAAGAAACTCCGTCTGAGTCAACAATTTACTCACGCAGACATCCAACCAGAAGACTATAGATACGAGGCAAAAAGCACTGCGTTCCAACCGTCGCACACACATCGTCCTTGTCGTTTTCATATCGAGTCCCAGCTCGCGCAACAACACAACAGTACAACGGTGCGCCTTTTATAGTGGCTAGCACCGATTACAGGCTGCGTTTACATGGATGCGACAGTTGCGCATCGAATCGAGATTTGACTATTTTGATTGGTAGCAGATGGGTAGAAGACAAAGAAGTAGGAAGACAGGCTGCGTGTGATTGGTCCCTGCTCAATTCGATGCGCTACAATCGCATTCAGTGTAAACGTAGCCATAATCAGATGCACGTCACGCGCGATCAATACAGGAAAGCAAAGCGCGTGGCGGTACGACACCGCGAATATAACTCATGCTCTGATACAACACTTCCCCCAAACAAGATTAAAACTTCTCGTACATAAGTCGATCCGGCTTGCACGTCGCACGAGCGCAACGCCTAGGCACTACAGGTGGCGATACATTAACCGGTCCCGGTGATGACGCCATTTCAGTACTGCGCGGCGACACTTGCTCTGCACTTACATCAACTACAGACTGTGTTCGATCAGGTTCGACATGACGCTCGTCTTGCACTATGTTACTACCATGCGGCAATTCCATGTGACAATCGGACATTTCGGCTGAATCATCAGGTACCAAAAACGAACGTCGCAGATGATCTGCAGTAACAAACCGTATTCGTCTGTCTACGAAGACTAAGTACGTCATGGCCGATTTCACTTCCGTGATTTTTCCTGGCAGCCATTTCACAAGTTCACCACGCACAGTATACCTACGAGTACGCGATCACCTACAGAAAGCACTCTCGCTAAGCCTCGGCGCTTGTTCGCGCTACGCACCTCCCTGTCAGACTTTGCTTTTATTACTGCCTCCATGTTTAGCTTTATCAAAGACAGCCTTGTACGAAGTTTATGTTTCAACAACAGTTCGGCAGGAGTCTTCCCCGTGAAGGTGTTTGGCGTCGTTCTGTGCGCGAACAGAAAGTTGTCAACCCTGTGCTGGAAGGGACCTTGGCAACGTTACTAGAACCACTCAGTTGAGAAACTGCCATAGAGACTGCTCTGAAAAAGTGGCACCGATCCGTCCACGAGAACCAAGCTAATGGCGATGCCAACGCCGCCATTTCTCCCGCAGCGGCCAGTCCAGGAACTGCACGTGACTTCCATTTTCGTTTTAATCGGCCATTTTGGGGCCAGAGCAGATACTGTGGAAGGGGCTTCGAGGTACCGCCCCCGACTCCCAAGCGGACGCGCCGCGGATTACTAGCGTGGTTAATATGCGCCCAACTCAGGACGCGCTACCTGAAATCACCGCTGAGGCACGGTTGTATAAAAACAATATTAATTTTACTGCAAAACCTTGCGAACTAAAGATTTTAGAAAACAACACGCGCTCTCCACTCCAATAAAATTTACTACAGAAAGAGTTTCTTCCGTTAGTTTTTACGCAAAAACATGCTTTCTAAAAGCTCAAGGCGACCACAGTTAAGACAAATGACACAGAGTGGCGCTGTTGTCGCATTTAGCTCGGTCTCGGTGGACGCCAGCGGCCCAGGTTTCAACGGTGAGTTTCCCAACTGAGAGTTCTAGTAACGTTGGACCTTGGGCTTCTGTTTCCTTCATCCTCTAATAACTGCTTCAGCAGCGACAGCTTTACCGTTTGAACTGCGCGTTCTGCTGAGCCGTTCGATTGGGGATGGTACGGAGGGGTCAGAGTGTGCTTTACTCTGTTTGCCGACAAGAAATCCTCGAACTCTTTCACTCGGAACTGTGGTCCGTTATCTGAAACAACCTCAGTTGGAATGCCATGGTATGCAAACAATGACCGGACTGTTTCGACAGTTTTCAGTGCAGTCGTCGATGTCATTAATATTACCTCTAGCCATTTAGAGTACGAGTCGACAGCAACTAGAAACATCTTGCCTTCCTTTTCAACGAAATCAAGATGCACCCTTTTCCAACTGTTTGTGCACCACTTCCAAGGTGTCAGGGGTGTGGCCTGTTCAGCAGATCTTACGCTTTGACAAATTTCACACTGTTTCACAGTCTGCTCAAGGCGACTGTCGATCTTAGGCCACCACACCATTGACCTTGCAAGTGCCTTCATTTTGGTTATGCCAATATGCTGTTCGTGCAACAATGACACTACTTCACTTTCGAGAGACTTCGGAATCACCGCTCGGTTAGCCCAAACTAGGCAACCGTCATCCACAGAAAGTTCAAATCGCCTTACGAAGAAAGGCTGGTATTTATCGTCTACAGCCTGTGGCCAGCCACGCCATGTCATCTCGCGTACCACGCTCAGGACCGGGTCTTTCGTTGTTTCTCGCTCAATATCTTTTACAGTTATCGGCAGTTCTTTGAGAGGCGAAAAGTAAAAAATGTTCCTCTGCCTCGTCCATGGTATTTGACAGTGGTAGGCGCGAGAAGCCATCGCCGTTGCTGATATTTTTCCTGCTTTGTACAGAATACGAAACCGATAATTCGCTAGAAACAGGACCCAGCGATGCACTCGAGCTGCAGCTGCCGCACTTGTGTGATGTTTGACATCGAAGATCACCGTGAGTGGCTGGTGATCTGTGATCACGTTGAAGTCACGGGTATATAGGTACTTATGGAATTTCTTAATTCCAAATACAATGGCTAGAGCTTCTTTTTCAATGTGCGCATAGTTACGCTCGGCAGGGGTCAAGGATCGTGACGCGAACGCAATTGGTCGTTCTACCCCGTCTACGATGCGCGACAGTACTGCACCCAAGCCGTAACCTGATGCATCACACACAAGTTTATTGATGACGCAAGGTCGCTATTATTTGGTGTGAACCATTTTGTGGTAAAATTAAAGGTCGCGAGCAATTTTTCTTTTTGACAGGTTCTGCAATGAAGGTTCTCTAAGAATGTGTTCACAATCAAAATAACATTTCCTATCAAAATATCTATCGGAAACAAGGCGTATAAGTCGTTTCTGAACTCTTTCGATCCGTGCAGCGTCGGTTGCCGTCAGCGAATTCCAGACTGAGCTCCAGCACTCAAGTCTAACTCGCACTAAGGAAGAAAACGAGCGAACTACGCACACTAGATAGGAAAAATTATGCGTCAAACCTGATAGCATCCCCATTGTTCTAAAGGTAGAAGCAACAACTGGCAACATGATATGAAAAGGAAAGTTTCTGTTGAAATAAACACCAAGGCCGCGAACTTGTTCGACGCGTTGAATAGTAAAATTGTTAATTAAATTATGATAATAGACTCTTTCGCGTTTTCTACATATAGGCGTCACTTTTGTTTTTTCTGAATTGAACAGAAAAAAGTGACATGAATACGAGTTTCAGACGGGTGATGCATCTTCTTGTAGATTGGCACAATCATCTGTTGACTGAATTCTCAAATAAAGCTTTTAATCGTCCGCAAATAAAAGCTACTTTAGATTTTTAATGCACAATTCTACTATTACTGATGAATACAAGAAAAAGCAGCGGCCCCACGTTTGATCCACGAGGGACACCCGAAGTTGGAGTAAATAAATTTGATAAGCTATTCGAGATTTGTATTTTATTCTGCCGATCACTTGATAACTATGAAACCACTTTAAAATAGTCGACGAAACGCCATTTAAAAAGAGCTTATACAAAAGGAATTAATGGCTTATACTTATCAAAAGCCTTAGATAAGTCAAAATACACAATATCAACTTGCCCTCGTGTAAGAACAAATGTCACTTTGTAATCGAGGAGAGAAAAGGTTTGTTTCTACTGAACGACCTTATAAAAATCCAACCTGAACGGTGCTCTGTTTTCGACTGAAGTAAAAGGAAAGCGGGCATGTTTAACTACCTCAAAAACTTTGAAAAAAACACACAACAAAAACACAAGGTGGTGGTTCTTAGCCTAGACACGTCACCGGCTTTGTGTATTGGTAGTGCTACTACTACCGACCTTTTCCAAAGATACACGAAAACGTCATTTTTCAACGAGAGGTTAAATACATGCGTTAGTAAAAAGGCAAACAAATCAGCGCATTCTTTAACAATAAAACTCTGTAAAGAACCATCATCCGCGGACTTCTTTGGCATTATTTAATGTATTGCTTCTAAATTTTCATTTATTTGGACCTCACTTACTGTTAAAATGTCGTTGCAACCAGAGGCACTGATCAAATACTTACTTTTAAGTTCATTCTGGGAAGAACTGTCGCAAAAGTAAATCTGAACTTTCGACAAAAGCGCCACAAGACAAGGACATAAAGTAAGAGGAGATCTGAAAATACAGTAGTTACACCTTCACGAAATGTTACGTAATCAGTATCAGATGCGTAAAGAAATAATTCTTGCTGACTCTTTCGTGTGTTCACTGGCAAATCGCAAAATTTATGAGGCTCACGGTACAAGCTATTTTCCACTGCTTTTGCATAAACATATTTGTCATGTCTAAACAGTTTGTTTACAAGCGCTCTGTAAACACTGAACTTTACACACTGTAACTCAATGCAAGTTCTTTAAGACAATTTATGAAAGCGTTCTTCTTTGCGCAGTGTTTAAATTCTCCCGAAAACCAAAACTGGTATTACAAAGGCTTAGACAAGCGCTTGGGAATGAACGCATTGAATTGCATCTTTCACTATCTTTGTCAAGCATTCAGTCGCAGAATCTACACAAATCATAAAGAACCGTCAACCAGTTGTTGTTACGAACGAACGTATACATCCCTAAATAGTCGCCATCACTATAAATATACCTGGTGAAATTTTGCCGGTCACAAAACCATACCGGTAAAAAAAAAAATACGATGAAAGGTGGGTGAAAACAGTCAGGCTGCACAAAGGTATCTCTAACTTTCCTAAAGTTGTCTATTAGAGCCGATATGTTTCGGTAGCGCCCTCTTACGATTTCCGTTCGTGACGTCACGACCGTAAATTTTCTTGTCGTGACGTCATGAGTTGTAATATTTGACTACTTATTATCAGTCGCAAACCACAAGTTCGGTGGTATGTGTAAAAGTAACAATGAAAGCTTTGAGTCATCGCATTCTCAAACCAACGTCGTCACAGTTGACACTTTGACATTGTGCTGATTTCTATCGATAAAAGAAAAATTAATACAGATAAAGACGTCACAGTAAGCGTTTGATCAGTCACGAATGGCGACCACAGCGACGCTTTTGATCGCCCACGTCGCTATTAGGGCACGCATTGGGGCCTTGGTTTTGAAATGATTATGCTGAAAAAGACCATTAATATAAGTAAAATCTATTAGACGTGAAAGTTTTACTTCCGTTTGATTGTTTCCACTACTGCTTAGACTAGAGGACCAGCTCACACCTGGAAGATCAAAATCTCCATATTTATATGAACTCGAAATTTCGAAAAATCAATTTGCTCTTCAAGCGTTTGTAGGTGGTTTGCAAACGCACTCGGGAAAAAAGGGGGGGGGGGAGGAGTCTGAGAAGGGAGGAAAGTAACAGTTCCCGACGGTGTAATTAAACCCATCACGTGATAACAATTCAACCCACACCCACTCTGCATAGGTTTCCAAATCCGACCTTCTGCATGAATTAATGAAATCAGGCCCCTGCCAAATTTCTTCTCCGTGGCACAGTAATCCCTGTCTTGACGATAGACACTCTAGGGTAATCCCTGTCTTGACGATAGACACTCTATAGGGTGATGGAAAGTAACTGGCACTGGAAATGAATTTCTTCCAGGAGCGAAGTTTCAGTTATACAGAGCTTGTCAAAATTAGTGGAAACCACAGTTCACATACAGATACTCGTCTGCTTCAAACCTCAAACCGCAAGTGTTTTGGTAGTAGCACTTAATTGTCGTGTCTTGATTATTCATCAGTACTGTTTGGAAGTGACGCGAGCGTCAACTCAAACTTTCCAGAAAAGAAAAAAAAACTGGTGAAGATACATTTTTTGGGCCAAGTGTCTGGTTATTCATAGTTTCAAAAAGGTCTTGTTCGACGGAAACGTGAAAAGAAGAGTAGGACGAAAATTTCGTTTTCAGCTTCGTGCAGCCAACAGTTCTCTCACGAAGAACAAGAACAAAAAACGAACTAACGTCCCCAACTGCTGTTTCAGAACCTAATCGTGTTGCAAACAACGCCTTTTGAGATTGGGGACGAGGTACTATACATGGCGGTCTTCACAGCAGCGGTGGTGGTTGCGGCAGATTCTTGTTCCGTTGCAGGTCGCTCTCCAGCTCTACAAGCCACGGAAACTTGGGCATCCAGAAGTCGGGACGCCGTCACGACGACCGCTACACTCCCGTTCGCTCGCACTACCCAGAACTTATGGCATCAACCACCAGGATCGCGACACCCGACAGCGTAACACTCCGGCTTTCTCGACGTCGTTCCTTGACTCTTCGTCACCACTTTGGATAGATGAGCGGAATCATCATCATCATCATCACGAAGCCTTCATTTGTGCCAAATAAACAACCAATCATGCATGGTCTCCAATGTGTCTGGAAAAAGACGCTGAACACACCGGTGGGAGACGCGTTGCATGCAAGCCCCTTTGTGGTACTGCCCTGACTCGGGCTACTGCTGGGGCCAACACCTCCGAGATAGCAAGGCCGAAGCGCTAGATTTTTCTACGTCACGTACTAGGGGCCAGCGGGAGGCGCAGATTGGGCACGAGTGCTACGTCATCATTCGGTGGGGACTCGCCTCCAATCAGTGAGAAGACAAAGCAAACAAAGGGCCTGTGCCTCGCACTGGCCCTTTGTCGGTGGCGTAGAAAACTCAGCGCTACGGCCTTGCTATCGAGTAAAACGTCACCAAGTGCCACCTTTTTTGCATGCGTTCATTGGCTCATGGCGTGCTTAAGTTTTCGAGAGAAAAAAGTCGGTTCTGGATCAATCAGTCGCTAGCCACAGGATATATTCCACTGACTTTTTATGTTCGGTTGTCAAAATCCGAGTGGATCCGCGAGTCTACCATGACCGATGCCCCCCCCCTCCCTTTCCGAAGTCTACGCCTATGGATGGTGGTGTGATCTGTGTGATCGAATCGACTTTTTCAGGATCAAGCTTCACACCTTCGTCGGAAACGATGTGGCCTAGGAACTTGACCGTCTGCTGTAGGAAGGCGCACTTGTCGATGTTGAGTGTTATGCCGGCTTTGCTGAGTCGTTCGAAGACTTTAACCAGGTTCGCGTCGTGCTCAGCCCGTGTTTTCCCCCAGACGATTATATCGTCTTGCAGGCAAACTTGGCCTTCCACTCCCTCAAAGACTCTCAATATTTCGCGCTGAAAAAACTCTGTTGCGGTCGAGATTCCGAAGGGAAGGCGAAGAAACTTGAAGCGTCCGTACGGCGTCAGAAATGTCGTGTATTTTTGCGATTCCTCTGCCAGAGGTGCTTGCCAGTATCCAGCTCGAGCGTCGAGTTTGCTGAAGACTGCGCCACCGGAGAGCTTCGCCAGACATTCGTCTACAGTGGGCATGATTACCCGCTTTCGGACGAGGTAGTTGTTGAGTTCGGTGTAGTCTACGCAAATGCGCAGTTCGCCATTTGCTTTTTCGGCGACGACCATCGGAGCGCACCACTCTGTGGCCTCGGTGACGCGCTCTATAACTTAGAGCTTTAGCATCTTGGAAAGCTCATTCTTCACAAGTGGTCGCATCACCAGTGGCACCCTCCTTGGGAACGTAAGAGCAAAAGGCTTCGCGTCTGGTCGAAGAACCACCTTGTACTCGGCGTTCATCTGTCCAAGCCCTGAAGTCAGCTGAGGGTACTTGGCAAGCAGTTTGGAGACGTCCTCTGTGCGGCTTGTCTCATCACTGATGTTGAGGAGCTGTGGGAGAACTCCGAGAAATCGGATGGCGGGCCTTCCGAGGAGAGCTTCCTGTAGGCCTTCAACGACTGAAACATCCTCTTGAACTTGTTGACCACCCCATTCCATAGAAGCTTGGAAGTGTCCAGCGGTCGAAAGCCTCTGATGACCAGGACCGGGAAGTGCTAGCTCTTTATGGCTTTCGCAGAGAGCCCATCACTTCGCGATTGTCTGCATGGCTGGCGGACACTTTCGTTGCCTTTTTTGGACGAGCCGTCGGCGTTGTTTTCTTGCTTCAGTTTTTTCTTCTGCGTGCGGAGCTCAGTTCATCGACGGCGGCGCCGTGTTGACCTTGCGTTATCGCCTTTCTTTGTATTGTTGCTTGACTGCTTCGGAGTTTCGCGCGGCAGCCATCGCGGTCTCGAGGGTAAACGCGGAGTCAAGTTGCAGCTTCTCGCTGAGAGCCGTATCGAGGAGGCCTACCACAGGCGGTCCCGGATGAGCTCGTCTTTCAGGGCGCCATATTGGCATCTCTCTGCCAGCTTGAAGAGGTCGGTAACGAAACTTTCGACTGTCTCGTGACTTTCTTGCTTTCGGCGGTTGAACGTAGCGCATTCGTATATGATGTTTCGCCGTGGAATAAAATGCTTTTCAAAGGCATTCTTCACGCAGTCGTAGTCGAGGTTTTGTTCGTCACTGAGCTTGAGAGAAGCTAGAACGTCCTCCGCCTCGCGTCCCATGGCGTACAGGAGCGTATTTACCTGAGCAGCGTTGTCTTGCTTGCTGAGTCCCAAGATGACTCGGTAGCGATCCCATCGCGTGATCCAGGGCTGCCAGTCGTCTGGACGGCGGAAGTCGAACTTCTCTGGGAGAGCGACGACAAATGGGTTGAAGGCTGGCGTTGGAGACGTTGCTCCTGGTTGCTGCTCAGACTGGGCCATGGCATCAATTTGGATGAGTGGGGAACTGTAGCCGCTGAATTGCTACGGTTTCTATTTATTGAATTGCTACGGTTTTCTATTTACTACCGCTGCCACCATGTCGTGGTCGAGATAAGATTGACTGAACTGCGTAAGTTTATTCTAGCATAGCAATACAGGTAGGTGTGAATTGTGCCGTGTCTGGTCGCGAACTGGTGGCGAGAGGGTTCGCGCGCGGAAGCGGCGGGCAGAGTCCAGGGTCACCCGGCAGCAACGTTACTAGAACCCTCAGTTGGGAAACTCACCATTGAAACCTGGGCCGCCGGCGTCCACCGAGACTGAGTTAAATACGACAACAGCACCACTCTGTATCATTTGTCTTAACTGTGGTCACCTTGAGCTTTTAGAAAGCATGTTTTTGCGTAAAAACCAACGGGAAAAACTCCTTTTGTAGTAACTTTTATTGTAGTTTAGTACAAAATGAAGGGCGCGTGTAGTTTTCTTAAATCTTTAGTTTGTAAGATTTTGCAGTACAATTAATACTGTTTTTTTACAACCGTGCCTCACCGGCGATTTCAGGTAGCGCGTCCCCAGCTAGGCGCATATTAACCTCGGTAGTAAACCGCGGCGCGTCCGCTTGGGAGTCGGCGGTGGCACCCCTGAAGCCCCTTTCACAGTATCTGTTTTGACCCCAAAATGGCCGATTGAAACCAAAATGGAAGTCACGTGCAGTTCCTCGAGTGGCCGCTGCGGGAGAAGTGGTGGCGTTGTGGTCGCCTTTAGCTCGGTTCTCGAGTACGGATCGGTGCCACTCTTTCTGAGCACTCTCTATGGCAGTTTCCCAACTGAGTGGTTCTAGTAACGTTGCCCGGCAGCGGTGGCAATGAGGATGACGGTGGTGGCGACGATGATGATATCCCGACAGATTATACTTTGCAAAATGTCAAGGCCTAGCTTCATTTTTGTGCAAAGTTAGAACAACATCGTACGACTAAGGCTGACCATCGAGTTGGCCGAGAATAGTATTTGTTGCGCCATTTCTTAATAGGCGTAGCAAGCAGTCGGTCGAAGTGGCAACAGCTACTAAGAATTCGATTCATTCCACCATGTGGGAGTTTCGATTTTTTTTTAGACTGTTTAGTTTTCATTATTTCAAAAACATAGTATGTTTTCTATTTTCAAGCAAATAATAAAAAAAATATCTTCACGAGTCAAGCTTACATTATCAAATTTAAATAAAACCAATCAATGCATGTTGTTGGGCTAGTTGGTACTGGGAATTTGACGACATGATGGCGCAATTAAGACATGGACAAAAGGGGAGACTAGACAACACGGAGCGCTCCGTGTTGCCTAGTCTTCTTTTTGTCCTTGTCTTAAGCGCCATCATGTCGTCAAAATGTCGTTAACTTAAAACCATTCGATTTAATTTATAGTTTTTTCACTGAAGTAATATCGTCCACAAGTTTGTTAGGAGCTGTCTGGTGTGTGCCGAAGGCGAGCCTTCCAAGGATTCACACTATCCCTTAAATGCGTATTGCTCAGGAGCAACTAAGTCTCACCACGCTGACATCTCCTCAAGAGCTTGCAATGTGATCCTCGAAATCAGTAAATGTGTTTGAAAAAACAAACTAACAACAAAATGAAGGATTTACGGCATGTAAAAACACCCTTTAGCTAGTATTTTTCTAAAATATTGGTCAAAAAGAGCCATACGGCTTAAATACCTCGATCGGTGCGACGGGTGCGAACAGGTAGGTGAAATGTGGGCAATTTCCACGCCTCGAGGCAACGTTGCCTTAGGCCTGTTTCTCTCGGTCGGGGGCGCTATAGCGTCCTAAAGACGCTACCACAAAAGAGGTGCCTCCACTACGGTGCCTGGAATGCGTCTCTGAGTGGTGTGTTTACCGTCTTATCTCGTCCATACATCAGAAGTGGTTCCGAAGTGGCAAATGGCGTCAGAGAAGCCTATGCTGTCGATCGTCGCAACCCTGGCGGTCGGTCGTAGCAATGCTGGAGAAAAACAGGAGCGAACGCGAGTGTCGCTGTCGTCGCGCGGCGTCCCAACTTATTCTGACTGCCGAAGCTTCCATAGACTCCCTAACAAAAATTCCAATAGACCGATCTCACCAAGAGTTCGGCGCATGCGTGACGCCGCCATAACTTTAGTTCACAGGAGGCAAACGGCAGTGCCCAAGAGGGCTCCTGCTGTCTCGTGCTCCACACGCGCAGAGCTCCAGCGAAGTTGTCGCACGTGCACAAAGACTAAAGTTCCCTCGATGCATTGCGGCAGCGGTGGCGTAGTCAAACTGGCTGTTGAGATCGGTCTATTGGCGACGTGCGCGACCAAAAGCGTCGCTGTGGTCAACCCTTCCACGATTGGCCGAACGCTGACTATGACGTCAGAGAAGGATTTATCATCGACGGAAATAAGAGGAATGAAAGAACTTTAATTTTGACGGTGTTGGCAGTGTTCCTTTGAGAGCGCAATGATTTCAAGCTTCCACCATCCTATTTACAAACACCATCGAACTTGTTGTTTGCAAGGTAATGACGTCACAAGGGGGAACCATAGGAGGGCACCACCAAAACATCTCGCCGCTAATAGAGGATCGTATCTGTATAAGATTATGGTCCAGTAAGCCTGTAGACGAATAGCATCTTATCGTAACCCGATAAGCGTGACCTATTGGTCCTTTAGGATTCTATTGGTGTATTGGCCCAACTGAGGCCTATTGGTTTATTGTTCCTATTGGTGTATTGGTCGATTGGAATGTCCCAATGCACCAATAGGCTTTTATTGGAACAGGTCTACGACTGGTGTGCTGGTCGTGTCTTCATTTATGGTTCTTCGATTTCCGTTAGGTGACGTCACAGTTTTGGCGTGCTGTACCCTGCCGCGATCTTGACCGTGGCGCAGTAGTGGAGCTGGAGAAAGCAGACCCTTTTTCTGGTGTAGGTTTCTATCAGTTTGATGTTCCACGGAAGCATTAGCGGCAAAAAGTTGAGACGCTGTGACGAAAGCGACACTTGCGTTTCGTCTTCTTTGCTCTAACGCATAGGACAAACCGTCAGATTGGCGACATCCGACAGCATGACATGCCAGCTCTTGCGACATATTTTGTAACAACTTCGGGACCACTTTCGATGCACGCGCAGTATAGAATGCAAGACACACCACTCAAAGACGAATTCCGGGCACCGTACCATACCCTTTTCGTTATGACCATTGAGCACTAAAAGCCATGGTCCCCAAAAGGGCATGTACAGTGCAAGGGGTATAACCAGAGAATGGGTTTAGCAAAGCTATCAAGCATGGGATGCCTAATGCAGAAGGCAGCTAAGCTGCAAATTTTTAGTTTAGCTTCATTGCTTTAAAGGAAGTTGTGCAGTTTGAGATGAAAAGTGTGTAAATACTTTAAGGACATAAAATTTAGAAAACAAATATGTCCAGGTATATCCATTCAAAATGCCCCCAGTGCACAGCTGCACAAAAAATATTTTATACCTTTCACAACAGGGCAATAAACATTATGTGTTCTGAGCATTTTAATTAAATTCGAAAGTGGTTGGCAAATGCAGGGTTGAAGGGGACTGAAAATATTTGCAATAAACTAAGAAATTAATAAACATATATAACACTGGAAAAGAAAACAATGAAAATAAAATTGCTCTGAATTTTTTGGGATAATAATAATTGTTTTAAAATTTAAAAAGAACACCTGTACACTTGTTGCATGAAATTGAGTAGAACTTGAAGCTGCCAATTGAAGGGCATACTTTGAATGGAAATTCAACAGTAAACAACTCTTGTAGTATGATATTGACTAGAACTTGAAGCTGCCAAATGAAGGTCATACTTTGAATGGAAATTCAACAGTAAGCAACTCTTGTAGCATGATATTGACTATAACTTGAAACTGCTAAATGAATGCAGTACTTTTTATTAGAGATTGAACATTGCACTATTTTTTGGCATAAAACTGATAAGAAAATATGAAAGTAGTATTTAAGCTGATATTGAGCTACATTTTGGCAAAAATATTCTGTTGATTGGAAGGCTTCAAACCTAAAATAATATTTACAAGTCACAAACTGATGCCAGGCAAAAACGCAATCGCAGTGCTTGCAAGACACCCTTGCAGATATTTTTCCCAGTCTTTGTGATTTTTTTATTAGAGCGTGAGGAAGATGAGGCACACAAGCAAGATGAAGCAAATCACATAAAACAAGATGAAGCAACAACAAGACAGAACAAGACATCTCTCCGACTGGCTGCATATACATTTGTGAACTTGTGACGGCTTGAAGCTGAGCTAGTTGGTTCATGCTTGTTAAAGTGCCAGCTGAACGTTTTAAGGGCACACACACAGAGACGAACAAAAGAGACACACCGCTGGACTAGCAACCTGCGAAGAGCCGCACACTTGACAGGCACATGAAAGAAGAGAAAGAGTGGGAGACGAAGGTTCAGATATAGAAGAAGAGGAAGAATCCGTTCAGCGCGATATGTAGACTAAAGAGAAAAAAGATTTCATTAAATAGTTGCTAGTCCAGCGGTGTGTCTTTTTTGTTCGTCTCTGTGTGTGTGTCCTTAAAACGTTCAGCTGGCACTTTAACAAACATTTGTGAACGACGGGACAAAGGCAACAGTTGCAGTAGTGGCCCGAGTGAAGAAAGATGACGGGGCGGTAAGCAAGGGAAAGGGAAGAGGAAAGGTGAAAAGGAAGGGACCGACCCAGAAGACAGGAAAAACTGAGCGTAGAGACTTCACTTTAAACCTCCCAAATAGGTTGTAGGTGTGAGCGGAGATATGCTATTCGGGGTCAGGATTGCTGACAGAGGGGTGTAATATTCCCCAGAAAATGATTCATGAAAAAAGGTATGGAGACAATTGAAGCTTTCACCAGGTCTCATTTTCCGGGGAACTTTAAATCCTCGTCTCTCAGCTTGCCCTACCCTATATAATCGCATATCTGTGTCCACAAATACAACCCGCCTAAGTGGTCTAAAGTTAAATCGTTATGCTCAGCTCCCTGCCTTTCAAGTTACTTTCCTATTCACTTTCCTCCGCTTCAGTTTTCCTCAGCTAGTTTCTTTTCATCTCCCTCTCTACTCAATAAATGTTCACAGTGCCAGAGTCAATGGTGTCTTGTCCTGTCTTCCTCCTTTTTGCTGCTTTTCGTTTATATTTACAAATATAAACAACACATGCATGGTACTGTGATAATTGAGCATAGCATCTGTGCTGGTTTAATATTGTGAATTGTCCATTTAAAAAAAAGAGTAAATGTAGGTATGAAGTCATAAAGTAAATGCCTATCAAATCTAGCTTGCATCCTGAGCGAAGTGGTCACGGGCAATGTTCCTCAGTTTCTGTGATAAGCAGCATCCAATCTGTTTCCGACGAGCAAATAGTTCCTCCTTTGGAAGTTTCTTTTCCCCGTGTGTACGCCGTTGTCCCAGGTAGTAGTTGAAAAACCCTAGTAAATTTGGACGCGGTCATATAATGTGATCAATTAAATTCTACATAAATTGTCTCAGAATTAGGTTCTTCAAGGCAGGTGTGCTTTGTTTTGAATCTAAGAATGCTGGGCAAACCTTTATGGGTGATTTCGTCTCAAATCGTCCAAAAAAATTATAAGTCCTCAAAAAGGATTGAAAAAATTAAATTTATTTACAACTCTCTGTAACGCCGAATCAGAGCGCAGCTCTTGGGGAGGAGGGGGAGGGTTTGAAGAGGAGGGTATGCCCCCTCCTCCTCTGTACCCTTTCCTCCTCCCCTCCTCCCCCTCCACTCCTTCTCCTACCATCCTCCACCTCCCCCTCCCCCTCCTCCTCCCCTCTCCCACTCCATCAACGTGACGTCACGAGGGTCACTAGGGTCACGAGTGACGTCACGTTGAGAGAGTCAGAGAGGGAGGGGAGTGGGAGCCTCGTGACCCTCTTGACGTCACTCGTGAAGGTCATGACCTTCACGAGTGAAGGTCACATGAAGGTCGTGACTCGTGAGGCTGTCATTCATTATATGCAGAGGAGGGTATGCCCCTCCTCCCCTCCCGTCCTCCTCCTCTCTCACTTCCTCAACCGGACGTCACTCGTGACCTAGTGACGTCACTCGTAAAGATCGTGACCTTCACTTTGAAGGATGTGACTATGGTGCCTGGATCGCGTCTTCGACTGGTGTGTTTAGCGTCCTATCCCGCCCATACATCAAAAGTGGTCCCGAAGTGGCAACAAATGACGCGATTGTCATGCTGTTGCCTGTCGCGATCCTGGCGGTTGGCCGTAGAAATGCTGGCGAAAGCACGAGCGAACGCGAGTGTCGCTGCCGTCACGGCGTCCCTTACGTCCCTTTAGGCGTCCCAACTTCCGGCTGCTCTAGCTTCCGTGAACTGTCACAGTGGAAAGCGACCTGCAGCAGAACAGGCGTCTGCAATTTATACCACAACTGTTGAGACGCCGCCAGGGTCGCGACCGGCGACAGCATGACACTTCTATGACGTCATCAGGCGGAAATCGAGGGACCACTTTTTTGGCCGCGGTGAACACACCAGTCGGAGACGCGTTCCAGGCACCCTAGATGTGACCTTCGTCGTGACCTTCACGAGTGTCTTTCGTGACGCCACTGGTGACGTCACTCGTGACGTCACTCATAACCCTCGTTATTATGGGAAACGACACCCAATGATTAACGTGCGGGTCACTGGTGACCTGCTGGTTGCATCATGGGACGTTTCCCACATTGCAACGCGCGGGACCCACGTGACGTCACTCGTGACCCTCATGCAACGTTGCCCTCATGACGTGACACGTGACGTCACGTGTGACGCCATTATCGGAAATGTCCCATAATGCAACGCGCGGGTCACGATTGAGACCCGCGCGTTGCATTATGGGACGTTTAAGAAGAGTAGTTGAACTGCGTACAAGTCTGGCCTGGAGGGCGTCTCCGACTGGTGTGTTTAGCGTCCTATCCCGCCCATACATCAATCGTGGTTAAAACTGCGAGTTGGGCTAGTTGGTACTTATGCATGGTGGAAAATACGCCTAAAAACACGGACAGAGAAAGAAGCACATAGGACGAGGCGTCCTGTGTGCTTCTTCGCCTCTGTTGTATCGCGTCGGCAACCTTGCCAACTCTTGTATGTTTTGTTTGTTTGCTGGAATGCTGACCAGGGACTCCGGAAGTAGATTTTAAGTAAGGGGCTGAAGTCAAACCTTTTTTTATTATTATTTTATTCTAGGAAATAAGGACTGGAGTTGATTCCTGTTGTTTTATTTTTACTCATTGTTAATTAAAAATGAAATATTATTTGCCTGAAGTTCCTTATTTAGCATGTACAATCACTTTTCCTTCCTCCTTTATAACAGTAGAGAGTTTTAGTGGCTCGTACACATAAGCCTTGCGTACGACGCGTAGAACGCAATATTGAGTTTTGCGCATGCACCTTCCGACCCTCAAAGCTTTTATGTATGATCCACTAAAACTCTCAAATATCGCCAAAAACGCTTATGCATATTGCTTCAGGCGATTTCAAAATCCTTAAAAGGATACACAACATTACAAGATTGAGATTGCGGGGAGAATCACGTTTAATATTCTTCAATCGTTCATCCAAAAAGACATCCACGCTATTAAATGAACGAGTAAGCCAAGAGAATGACATCTGAATACATACTTAGAAAATGTCCACAAAAACGTGATGAAGGAAACAGATCCATATAAAGGCAAGGCCATGTGTGTTGATCGTCTGCAATCGTATATTCACCGTGTAGCAGCTCGTTCAGTGTCTCCTGAACTCTAGCGTAGTTTCCAGCAAACCTTTTCATTGACTACACTCCGACAGTCCACCTTGTTGGGCAAAGCGGGAGAAGGATATTTGGCGTTGATCCGGCCTCTTCCGCCGCCTCGCGGACTGGATGAATTGCAATAGATGAATAAACAGCTTTGCCTTTCTTCGAAGCAAGAAATTTATTTGAAACGTCCTTCCCTGTACTGAGAGCATCGCCAATGATGTCGCAGCTACGGCTAGCTTCCTGTAACACGAGATCTAAGCTGTGGTTGCCGCAATGCACATACAGGGACCTCTGCTCAGATTGACTAATTTGTTTCTGCACGCCTGAGAAACGGCCAGACATGTTGGCGAGCCCCGTCAAAGCAATGGCCATGCAGTCTATGGAAATCAAGGCCAATGTGCAAAATCATGTCTCTGATGGTTGTGTTCAGCGTCTCAGCCCTGCTGTCTGGGAAGTTGTACAGGCGAATGAAGCCTCCTCGGACGTCCAGCGTCTTGCTTTCAAGCTACCATATACAGAGGGCAAACTGTACCTCGGCAGCTACATATCAGCTGTGCCGTCAGCAATGATGTCATAGAACGGGCTGGACCCAGCTGTACTGCGTGGCCCATGATCTCAACCAGCTCGTTCTACCCATCACCGCTTACCCACTTGTCCCCTTTCGTCACCCGCCTTTTCAGGGCGGGAGCATCTCCCGATCTTTCATGAAACAAATCAAGCAAGTTTCCATCATCTTTTGTGCGTCCCCTTAGAGGTTGGCCTGTGCGGCAAAGGTAGCGAAGAGAGCTCCCTATGACCCGGGTAGTGCCGCCCTAGCTTCTTCCTGTTGCTTGCTGCACTGCTTTGTTAAGAGCTGCGTGACACGAATACCCCTCTGCCTCGACAGGCTGTGGTTAAGAGATTCGGTGAAACTGGCTCTTTTCATATGGCGTCTAAATTTTTCTGTAGCCTTTTCCAGTTGTTAAAGCCATGCCTTAACTAAGGGTAGCTCCTAGCTGCACCATATTTGCATCCCCTTTCCTTAAAAATAAGGTGCACTCATGGCACAACACCGCATCGCTCTTGCTGTCGTCAGAAAGCCATTGGAATCTTTCGAACCAATCTCGCTGACACGACCTGCTAGTTTTGTTTATGGGTCTGTAGTGAGAGCTTCAGCGACTATTGATACTGACGTTTGATCTATCAGCCCAGCAATTTTAATATTGGAGATGGGGGCTGGGGGAGGCAGTCGGAGTGGGGGGCTCCACCCCATCCTGGAAAACCTTGGGGGGGGGGGGGGGCTCTGGCCCCCCCTGCCCCCCCGGTTCCGGAGACCCTCATGCTGACGTCATGATGCCAATAAAAGATTGCGCTGCTTGAGTCGAGCAGGCAGGAAACCACAGAATACGCCTACTGCGTTTTTGCTACAGGCTGGCTCGGGCCGCTTGCTCGGCCGCATTCCTTTGGCCGATATTACAGCCTCGTCCTGTGTGCTTCTTTCTTTGTCCGTGTTTTTTAGGCGTATTTTCCACCAATCAATAGTGGCCCCGAAGGCCGCAGCCTCAATAGTTTGCCAAGTTATCGTGAAATGGACTATAGTCAGTTTTTCTATCCACAAACGAACGTCAGTCCCAAATCTGGTTCAGTGTCCCTTGCAGTCCAGAAGACAGTACTAGTCACTTTCTCCATCCACAAGATTCGGGTTTGTGTGAGGTTGTCCGTATAGGTTGAAAGTTAGGGTAGACTGTGGAGTGGGCGAGGAGGTCGTTTGAATTGTGAAAGAGGTCTGGGACTTGTATATAAGGTGATGGTTGTTCAACAAATTTCAAGGGGGAGGAAGTGGCCGAGTGGGCTAGCGCGTCTCAGCTCGGAGCGTGGGCAACAGATGACGTCACAGAAACCGGAGTGTCATGCTGTTGCATTTCGCGATCTTGGCGAAAAGCACGTGCGAACGCGCGTGTCGCTGTAGTCATGGCGTCATCCCAACTTCTGGTTGCCGAATGTTCCGTGGACTGTCACATTGGAGTCTGGAGAGCGATTTGCAGCAGAACAGGCGTCTGCCACATCAACCACCGCCGCTAGGACATCGCCAGGATCGCGACCGGCGATAGCATGACACTTCTATGACGTGATCAGGGGGAAATTGAGCAACCACATTTTTGGACGCGGTAAACACACCAGTCGGAAACGCGTTCCAGGCATAGGTTCCAGGGTTCCAGCAACGGGTTCCAGCATTATTATTGGTTCCAGGTAGCACATCGGTGAAGCGCAATCCAATTTATGATTTTTCTCTTAAAAAAATGCAGCTATAACATTATTTTTAAGCCTAAATTTCTCTTCCGAGAATATGGCTTGTTCATGAATATTTTTAGCCGAAATATGAATAAAAGATCCAGACAACGACGCCCCTTTTACGAAACCGAAACTTAAAAGACCCAAAGCCGAAAGCTCTCAGTAACCCGATCGACTCAGCGCCATTTCATCACACGCCTTCGTGTGTTTGTTTTCTTTAGTCGCAACCCTACGCGTGTCTTGGCCGCTACCCAACGTCCCTCGTCGTCCGCCGGCACGACCCGTCACCGTAGGTGTAGCTTGTTTACATCAAGAGTTCGCCGACACTCCGTACGTGCGGCATCTGTGAGCGGTAAGTTATCCGGCCGCTGAACGTCCGAAAAATGGGGGCACGTTGCCGGTGCATGACGGGCCACTCCGGCTGTCTCGATACTGCGCATCGACACCGTTGTTCCTCAGTGACCCCTTTTTCATATCACGGGAGCGCTAATAGGCTAACGCCGGCTCGTTGTTTAGTTCGGCGTCCTCCGCGGAATGTTCCTCTCGTGCCGAAGAAACTGCTCGACCCGCTGTTTAAGCTCGCCGTCCGCTGCGACGGTACCCCCGTTTGACCGCCCATTCTCGGAATACCAGCGAGCCAGACTGTCGTGCATCCGTCGAGAGAGGCGTTCCTTGCCTAGGAATAGCGCGACCTTGGCGGGCTAATGACTCGCCCGGCGTGTATCGCGGGACGTCCTTTTTTCTCGACCTCCGATACCGTGCTCGTGCAGGAATCCGTGCACCGGCTGCGCTTGAGCACGTCTCGCCGAGTGCCTCGTTGATTCACCCTGCCATCTTGCTCGGGGGCTTTCGTGCCAGTGCTTTTAAGCGCTAGTTTTCCTTTCGAGTAATTCCGCAAAATATTATAAATTCCGGGTACCTCGGTTCGTCGCGCAAATCCAATTTTATTTATTCAGTAGGAACACCGCTAGCTCCACGGGGGCTAACGGTAGGCGAGATTGCAAAATGTAGTCGCAACTGCGGTGCAATCCCAGTGCCGTTACAAAATTATCCAGGCCGGTTATGATGACAGTGATCGTTTGTTTGCTCCAATCGAGTTATTTGAGGGAGGAAGGAACATCTGAAGGCGTCATTCTTTAACCTTTGGTGTTTTGTGACTCTGGGACAGTTTATGGTTATCAGTATGTTGGCGATAATGGTATTAAATAATAACTTTCTACGTGAACGGTGTGCCCTAGGACTGCATCGTCTGTAGCTGAGCTGCCACACAAGCAGTACACCAACAAAAAGTGTGTTTTTGTTCTTGTTGTTTAGCCAACACAAGCATTCACTTTCCACTAAGAGTAAGCTATATGCACTACATCGCACCTCGACTGAAAATTGCTATACCAACTACGCAAAACTCGTATAAAACGAATGGTTACAACAAGTTTCCAAAGCGGTGGCATAGCATAGTGGTAAGGTGTCTACTTTGTATGCACAGGCCCCAATTCAATCCACACTGTGCATACTTTTTTTTTTTCTAGAACCTTTTTTTTGTTGAGCATCTGGCAATATTGACTACATTTCTTTTTTACGCTTAGCATTGGAATAAAACGAATGTTGTCGACGAAAGTTTGCAAACTAAATGGTATGGGACTCCCTTTCCGGAGGTGCAATCGAAGACAGCGGGGCTTGGTTTGCCAGCTGGACGCCGCAAAGCGCCGTGTACGGGTTAAGTTTTGTAATTAGCAGCCGCACACCATTCGCCGCGAAGCAGCGTGAACGCAGGCGGGGTGTGGATTAACGCGCTCACCAGTGATACACGCGCTGTCTGAAACGGGTGACCCAAACGGCATGAACTCTCCGCGTAGCGCGTATAGCCATCTCCGGTCGGGGTACAGGACGTAGTGCGTATAAATTTAATCTTCCACTAACCCTGCATGAGAAGATCCAGTGTACAGCACTGCTATATTTATAGGGTGTCTGTAGTCACCAAGCTCGATCTAAAATAGATCGTAATGAAGGTGCTCTGAAGAGAGCCTTGGTTTCCAGGAGCCCAGTTTGAGAGCCTATGTTCCAATCGGTTGATTTTTGCGAAACTTCTTTCAGTACTTCTGCAGTGTTGACAAGAACTCCGCCCATGGTAGGCATTCTTCGAGATGGCACACTTGATCTCAGATGTTTGTGCTATACTCCTAACCTCTAGAATGCTCTGCCAGCCATAAGTGTGGCAAAGGACGCGTGTCTTGAGCTTTATCATGCGCTCACATGGTTCCTAGTGACAGCTGTTGCAAACCAAGCACATGAACTGCAGAGCTGACTAGCACCGGCTTTCTAGTGGGACCATAAGAGCTATGGGAGGCCAGCAGCAAAGGCAGTACCAGCACTATGAAGGCTTGTTCGCAGAGCTTCTACAATTGGGTCAGGAATAATGTAGAAACTACATTAACTCCTCGATTTGTTGAGCCTGACTAGAAATGAAGCTCGCTGACGAAGCTATCTACATAATAAAGGCGTAGGAGGCGGTCTGGATGCATTCTAGAGCTTTGTAACAGGGGCAGTGGTCGTGCTTCATTGCATTGGTGTCAAATATTTGTAGTATGGTTTTTATATCCTTGCAACTTCTGTTTTGAATGATTTTCTTAGTGCACCAGTTTCATGGAGTGTGTTGCAAAATTACTTCTCCGTTTGTCTGGCTACCTTAGAGGGAGTAAAGACTCACTTGATCACCTCTGCCATGAATGAACCAGGAATTCTCTTGGTCTTGTGCAAACATTGTCTTTGGAATCAAAAGCCTCCTCTACCTTCTTTTCTGGTTAAGCTGTATATAAATACCCCGCTAAGAGTACTATTAAGCGGCATTGTGTGCGTCATTGGATCGTGACTGACTCCGAATGGCTTTAATGCACAATGGATCGTCATGTTATGTTAAGAATCGTGGTCAGTAACCTGTTTAGGTTTTACTTGAACAGGTTACTAACTATGGTTTACAATCTTCATTTTTAATTCTTGAGCCTGCTTAGCTAGAACCTTGTGGGAACCTTGTGTTGCCCGTCTCCCTATCTAGGCCTAGCTTAGGCAGGCTGTTGGGCCTTGCCATGTTGGACGCGTCCCGGATGCAAGGCGAGGCCGTATTCCCTTGTGGATGGCTCTCCCTCACCCTTTTTGGGTGACTTGCCCTAGGCACATCTACGGGACTGATTTGGATGTGTCTGCCCCTCCGGGGAGCGAACCTACTACCCGGGCGCGTCCAGTCTTGCAGGCTATATAATCCGGCCCTAAAAGATAGCAGGAGGCTCTTGTCGGGGTGGGCCTTTCTCCACGGAGCTGTGTTTGAGGCTCTTCCCCTTCCGTGATAGCCTACTTGCGGCAGCGCGAAGTTCGACCGGTGATCCTGTCAGATTGAGACAGTGCGGATACTTCTGAGTTTATTGAGGGCACAGCGTGTTGGCACTTGAATCATTAGGCATGTAGCTCTATGGACCCACAGACCAACTGTGTTTTTAGTGGCGCCCCCACAAAGAGAAACCCACAACCTCCAGAAAGTGTTCCCCAGTTCCCCTCATTGGAACCCTGCGAGGAATGTGTCATTCATAAATAGGAGTTCGTCTTCCTTTTCTTGTCAGGGTTGATGTCTTCACGTCGGGACAAGCGGGGTGAAATTTCACTCGCCGTTTCTAGAAGTGCACAAGAAGCGCACAGAGACGATGTTGCAGCCGGCACCTGTTCGGTAGCGGTTGCACCAGTTACCCGACCGCGGATCTTTACGTCTTTCAGATCTCCTCGCTCGTCCCTCAAGCCGACATGAGCTACTCGCCCTACCAACCGGGGACCGCTCCGGGCTACCCACCCCCTCCCAGGGCTACCCGGCCCCGGGCTTTGCGGCCGAGCAGGGCTACCCACCTCCGACCCAGGGCTACCGCCTCCGTCCCAGGGCTACCCGCCTCCGTCCCAGGGCTACCCACCTCCAGCACAAGGTTATCCACCTCCGGCACAAGGTTATCCACCTCCGGCGGAAGGCTACCCGCCGCCGGCTCAGGGCTACCCTCCTCCCGGGATGGGCTACCCCACCCCGCAGGGGGACACGGCGTACGGGGGACCGCCGATCACGCAGCCCCCGTCTGCGTCGCAGGGAGGCTATCCTGCCCCTGAAATGGGTGAGTCGGTACACTCCATCTGCTCGGCACCTCCCAGATAGCAAGGGCAGGGCTTCCACTCCTGCGCCATTTTGCACCGAAGAGGTTTTTATGCGCCATCCTGATAAAAATTCATAAAAATGCCCGAAGTTGTGCCAAACTGCTCCAAAATCGGGTGATGGGAATTGGATGGCGTCTAGCGCCAGCTATCCTAGTCAAGGCAAACTTCACTGCAGGTCTGAATGAAAAGCTACAAAAACTTTAAAGAGCAGGCTTTTGATAAGCTCATGGTGTTTGAAATAAACCAGGTGATATATGTTAGATGAGCATTTTGATGAGCTCTTTGTGAAATAAACAAGGTGTCATATATTAGATGAGCCGGTTTGTCATCCATTTTATTGTGAAGGTTCCTCCCTAGTTCCTCGCAACATTTTTCTGAAAGGTGTTGATTTTCTCATTTTAAACGTCTATCTGCGACCAATATGTCATACTTATGTGAAAAACTTACTAACGTAACATTTAACAGCATCGAAAATTGCCAATCTACACCTAGATTCCCTTAAGTACTAGACTTGGTACACAAGTGCTCAAAAGTGTTTCGAAAAATTATATTTAGGTGCTCCAGAGTGCTACGAAATTCACAATTAGGTGCTCCAAACTGCTCCAAAATTAATATTTGGGTGCTCCAAAAATTGCTTCAAATCTGGTCTCGGCAGTAGCACCACTGCAAGGGCGAGGTACGGTGCCTGCATTTTCGACCAGTGCATTTACTGTCCCATCGCACCTGTGAACGACCACCCATGAACACTGATCCCGAAGTGGCAACAAATTACGTCGCAGAAGCCGGCGTGTTGGGCGTCGGCAGAAAGGTTGAGCGGACGCAAGGGTTGCTATGGGAAGCGTGTGTCGAGACAGTAGCTTCGTCCGATTTACCTTCACCTCCTGCACCGGTGGGGAAAAGTGTAGGACAGTCTACTTCCGGTATGTGTATTGAGATATGACTAGAAGTACACTGCCCTACACTTTTCTGCACCGGTGCAGAACGTGCGGGTAAATTGAACGAAGCTAGTGGCGCCACAATGTGACTCCTAGCGAAAGCATTTCGCATAGAGCACAAACCGTACTGGCATTGACAGCCTGTGTGGCAGCCAACCTTTCTAATCAATGTCAGCTTACCCGTGCATGGCGCTATACAAAACATTTGGGGCTACAGTTGGTGCCAATTTTTTCCTAGCGAAAAGTTATACTGGGTTTTTCGGAAGGATAGCCTCTGCGTGTACCCACTAATCTTTCTAATGAAAGCTTGACGTTCTGACGTTAACCGCACACTCTCGTTTCCTCGTCTCCGCAAATTAAGAACACAGATCCTCTCCATGTGCCATTGAAAAGCGCCGCGATCGTCTCAATCCCAGCGCATCCACTCAGTCTGCCAGCGACCGAAGAGCAATAATCTGATAATGAGAAGAATGAAAAATACTTGTCGCATAAGTTTTATTGCTTACTGGCAGTAGTGAATGTCGTCCTGTAGGGATTTCCATACCGTTGAACGCACAAACGGTTCGTAGGGGCATCTTCTGGTGCAGACGAAAGAAAAACGGAGGCGGTACGCCGCACCCATTGCCGCCCACGACTGCGGGACACGCAGTCGAACCCGAGCGATTCCTGCGGGTCAGACGACGGCAAACACTTCCGGAGCAACGCCGGACTTATGGGCAGGTTTCGAATATGTCGGAATGCCAAAACTTTACTCCGGAGCGAGACCGAGAAACGTGGCCGCGGGAAGGAGCGGACCCACGCCGCGAAGCCGCGGGCGCGTCAGAATGAGTCAAAGCGGGCGGCACTGTATCCTTGTTCTCTAGAGTCGGAGTCCCCTTTCTTGTATAGAAGGGCCAGTTGCGTGCCGTGAGTGTCCCATAAGATTACGGAGAGCTACAAACGTCTCCGATTTTCTCGACTCTTGGCAGACAAATTTTTCCGCACCTCCTGAACCCCGAAGGGTTCCGCACCATTAATTCTAGAGGGGAATTCTGCGCTTGGCTACTAATGCTGACTTCAAAATACAAAAAAATAGGAAGAAAAAGCTCTGTGAGGTGCACATTACAAAACCTTCTTGAACATGACTCGAGACAAAGTGGGGCAAGCAAAGAGTCCGCTTTGCACGGTGATATGTCACTAACGTTTATGTGCAATACTTCGGAATACGCCCGTGGATGGCACTGCTGCATTGGCCTTTGATGTCTGCTTTCTTAGCTTTATAATAATAATAATAATAATATTAAAGTTTAGTTCTCATTTGAAATGCATGAATGGTATTTCGAATGAAGTACAAACTTGCTCAATTTGTTTCTCGGCAGAAATGCGTGAAAACAAGATTCTGTTGGAGATATCTTCAGAAGTTGAAGCTCCAGTAAGAAAAATTCTGATGTCAATATTTGGAAATTAACTTTAAGGTACAACCAAGTTTTCTATTATATTTCTAATTAAACGATCCCCAACTTAAACCGTTGTGTGTTTGCTGAGAATGAGGTCCAAAATGTAGACATAGGAAGATACACTGGCTGCACCCTTTTTGTAGTGTAAGCTACACTGGCCGAGGTTGAGCAGTTTCGCGTTGCTCCTGGAGAGCCGTGCTGCGTATGCGCGAGGAGCAGTGACGGAACGGGCAGAACTGGTATGGCGCCTAGGTCAGTCCAACGTTGGGTCAGTCCCCGATGCACGTGCCGCGCGCATGCACCCGCTCGAGATCATGGCTCGCGCTGTCCGGTTGTTCTGGGCGGCAGCTTGGTTGCTTGATACATAACAACACGGCGCACAGCTGGCCAAACCTACGACAAGCATCTGGCACGCCCCAGCGGAGGACTGAGGTTTAATTTGGACCACTTGGGGATCCTATGACGTGCAACCGAAAGCTCGGCTACACGGCGCCTCCTCCTCAATAAGAAGAGCGGAGAAGCTTAACTCATCGGATCCTGAAGTGGTCGCATAATGCGTGTACCGTGTGTGTGTCATTGAAGCAGCGGTAAGCATGATAATCAAGCTAATCCTAGACAATCAGGAAAGCTAAGAATAATCAGCTGAACCTAAGCTTACGCTTACGTATATCCTGGCATAGCCGAGCTAAGCCACTGCAATATTTTTGGACACAGTCTGTAATAATAATAATAAATTGGTGTTTATTTTCTAATATAAGGTAAATGTTTGAGTGTTTTTCTCGTATAGGTGCAACTCCTGCGTAAAAAATCTGTGGAAGTGCATAATCCCGAGTAAAAGTGCAGTGGTTTGGTGGTAAGAAATGTTTCTTTGCCTGCTTGAGTCGTCCTTGTTGCCTATCCTAAAAAATGCAGCATTATTTTGACCGTTTTTACTACCAACCCTTGAGCAGTGTGTTAGAAGATGTCAGGAATATGATGATCATTGTAAACAAATCGAATGTTTAATTTCCTTCTTTTATTCTTTACCACCGAACCTCACAAAAATTATTCGGTCCACGTCCATTCCTGTTCTTTCCTAAATGCTGAAAACTAGAAACCCTATAGTTATAGCTTGAGTTCAGTATTTTCAGAGTAATTCAGAAAAATTGAAGGCCCTATTTGCAACTCATCTTATGTGGATTCATCCAGTCGCCTTCGGTTTATTAGAGTTTCAGTGATTGGATAAGAGCCTGTTATTTTTCTTGTGTCATGTAATTGTTGCCAATTTTAAAACTTACAATGGGGTTGAATGGAAATGCTACTCATAACACGTAATAACTTGTCAATTGTACAAATCTCATTCTCAAAGGCTCCGTGAGACTTAGTCTGGGTAAGACATCGTAGAAAAATGGAAGATAATCTGGGGAGGCTCGGAAACTATAACCGTAGTGCTGAGAGGCGCCGTGGGTACTGTGGTCAGAACCCGCAACCTTTCTCGTGGTTTGAAACAACGTCTCAGTCTACACGATGTGTTTTGCCCTCCTTTGCGTCGAGGTGCAGGTTACGGTGCAGCGCCCCCGCAGCGCCCAACTGCCCTCCGGGCCTGGAATACCTGACTGCCGTTGACCAGCTGCTGGTCAAGCAGAAGGTGGAGCTCCTCGAAGGTACCAACTCTGCCAAATCCTTGTACCGTTAAGTCCTGCCGCTGTGGCCACGCCCATTCCAGCATAAAGTAAAGCCACAGCCGGCATGCGAATACAACCGAAGCGTCTAAAAAAACGAGACCTTGCTAGCACAAAAAACAAGACCTTGCTCCACAACCTACTTCTACGGCTACAAAACTTACTTTTGCTGCTCCCGAGGTGCTCTAAAGCGAGCCTTTTACTGCTCCAAGACTGCTCCAAAGTGGGACTTTTGCTGCTCCCAGCCCTGCTACAAAAGGCTCTAGCCCGCTTCCACCCCTGGTAGGGGGACAATAGCGACTTCTGCGACACACAAAAGGCATTCTCGGGAAGAGGGAGTTCCTCCTTCCCCTCTGCTCTCGTCGTGGCCGGAGGCGAGACACTCACCGTCATTAGCTGTCAAGGTTCCTAGACGGGCATTACAAGCGAGGCGTTAGCGACATCCACCAGGTGCTCTTTGCTAATCGTTTAATTCGTTTTAAAATTCATTTTCGAGACTTTTTTAACAAGATATTGGTATGTTCGATGTGATACTGCTCCTTTGAACACATATGGACCAAAAAATGAGCACCGAAATTTTGTTGTAGTATCCCTTTAAAGTAGAAAAACGAACCAGCTAGGCATGTTCCTCACAAAATTTTATCGCAGAAAACCACCTAAGAATAATTCACTACTGTGTAATAGGAAAACGATAGTTTTCCTAAAGTGAAATTTATGCCAAAAAGTGGAATGGAGAAAAATGCATTCCAAGTGCTCCAACCTCCCTTTTCTTTAGCATCGGTGGACCGAAAATAATTTGTAAAAAAATAACTATGAAGTGTAAACTAATGAAAATTTCTGGGAATACTCTCTAGATACCGTATTTACTCGAGTATAACCCGCACTATTTATGAAGAAAACCTGAGGGTTCGCTTTTCTGCGGAGCACGCGGATCGCCAATCACCGCGGTCGACAGCATGATACCAGCTGTTTACAGGAAAGAGATAACGTCTTGACGCAAAGATACCATCTGTAAAGGTTGCATTTGTATGGAGAGTCATGTTCTCGATCTAGTTATTCGCTATCTTATTTATGCGCAATGCGATGATTGGCTGTATATGTGCTTTGCGGTAAAGTAGACACAAGGGCCTTGTTCATAAGTAGTGCGGGTTATACTCGAGTAAATACGGTATTGGTGGATGTAAATGTGGCATGTTTTTAAAATCAACTTTTTTGCAGATATTGTTTTTTCTGGGTAGTGTCCCCCCTAATGTTTTATTCCAACAGGGACATAATTAAAGACAACCAGGAGCAAACACAACTAGGGGTGCGCTTTTATAGCCACCGCTAACGGTCAAACGCAAGGTTTAAGACACGTGACTTATCTGAACAAGTGGAAGTCGTGTGCTGGCACGATCTAACGATAACATGTTGCAATGACACAACTTTTTCACTGATGCAAGTGGCAGAATTACCAAGGTTACTTCTAAGAAGTAACTGAGCTACCCTAAACCTATATTTTTATGAGTGTGTTTAGTTAGTTGCTGTGACTCAGAAAAAGTAACTAACTTGAGTTTAAACTTTCTTTTTATATACAATTGCCGACCGATTTTTCGGACTTCACAGGGACCGAAAAAACATCCGAAAAATAGAGCAGTTCGGAAAATATAGCAGAATAAAAAACTAGTCTTTATTACGTCTAAGCAGGCTGAAAAAAGCATTAAATAGTGCTTTGTTTCAGGTTACACCTCAATTTGCGTTTGGCAACTTTCTGTTAGCTTGAGAATCGCTGCCTTCTTTCCTAGCATTATGGTCGAGTACTTTCTGCACTTCTTAGCGACACATCGCGGCGGCGGAAAAACAGATGGGGGCAATGACGTCCAAGCCAGCGTAGTCCGAAAACACGATTCACTGAGACGAGATCAAGATAAGAGGCACAAGCCCCCAATTGCAATGGCGAATGAAGAAAGTAAAATGGTAACAGCAATGATTATGATAATGACGCGCAGCTAGAGAAAAAAATTCCTACTGCTAGGTGACGTTGTATGTACAACGTCACCTAGCAGTAAGACTTAGCAGTCCTCAAGTAGCGCTGCCAAACCAAGCCAATCCATGTACAGCCAACATAAAATCTAAAATGGCAGCTTCTTGGTAATGTTTCCTGCTGATCGCTTGTGAAATTTTGCCCAAAAATTGAACTTTCGGACTTCAAGCTGTCTGAAACAGTGGTCGTGAATATGCACTATTTCTATCAAGTATGTCACGGTT
This sequence comes from Ixodes ricinus, assembly GCA_037355805.1. Classification (NCBI taxonomy): domain Eukaryota; kingdom Metazoa; phylum Arthropoda; class Arachnida; order Ixodida; family Ixodidae; genus Ixodes; species Ixodes ricinus. Next base: position 35,627 of record JAZHYW010033180.1, on the reverse strand, counting down.
CCTCCGTTAGGTCCGAAATATTGAACAAGTCCAAAATATTGACAAATTTGAATCATTGGCGTCCCAAAAATCGGTCGGCGACTGTATCCCATGATTTCAAGGTGTGCTGAAAATGGGTACCTGACATTTCATCAAATGCATTTCATCGAAAACTGAATTATCGAGCACCATTTCATCAAATCGGTTGATGCTGTTTCATTGAATTTCACTTCCCCAAATTTTGGAGCATTACGATGCTTTCTAAATGTTTTACTCTTGCTTCTGAGTTGTTTTCACGCCGCCGTCGAATTGCCAGAAAAAGTATTCATATCACTGGTTGTCTCTTCACCAATATTTTGGTTAGGTACTAAATCATAGAACATAACAAAACTTGAGTGGGTATGGGACTTATTGTTTTCGGGTAAGATAAGTGGCTGCTCACTACCACACACTTTGTTCTCTCTTCATCCCTTTAGTTGTTCCCGCATGAGAGGTACTTCCTGGAAAAAGGATAAAAACAAAAGGTGTAGTGAAGAATAGTTTTAATTTGTATTTGTCTGTTTACTTGTGTTTTCATTCTATCCTAGGAGAATAGCTTCCTTTCTTAGAACGTAGGTCGAAATGCCTGCTGGTCCACGGTTCTGTCGATTACGAGAAGTTAAGAAAACAGGCAGACACACGTTTTTATCTTTTTCATGCGACATGGAGACAGGTCATTGCTTCAAGAACGGCTTCGTGCTTGAAGCAGAATATGTCCCTTCAAGGACGACTGTTAATGAGGCATTCTAATATGCCTGATCAGTGATTACCCAACATTTTAGTTTAGGTTGAAAACAACTGGCTACCGGAAGGCTAAAATATTCTATTCAACCAAAAAATCAGGCACAAATGTGTTTCATGCAGTGCGCATTGCTTTAGATCTGTGCAGACATCAATCCATCATCAAACCCAGATATTTAACGAAATTTACAATGGACAAATATTTTTCATATTCCTATCATGCTCTTACGGAGGATCGTGTACTTTTCTTTATTTAAGCAATGTAAAACAGAAATGACAGAAAACCCAAAAGGTTCTTTGGTGGTGTACATGACTTAAAGTTCGGTAAGAAAGGAGGCAAAAAAAAACAAAAACTAAACATTCTCTAAGCCCTGAACTTGGACAACCTACTCATCTTCCTTTCAATCTGTCAATGACTGGATGTGTTTCAAAGATTTCTTCCAGTGGTCCAGCTTTTTTCCAGTGGTCCAATTTTCCAGCAAGACCAAGAATAGCTGCAGTAGTTGCAGTTTCAAGGAGTTTGCTCCTCCAAATGGGGTGTCTAAGCTCTCTTGCGTATCTGCTCTGCTCATACGAGCAACAGCTACTACCTTCTTTGGAGCTTAGCGAGAAATGTCACCAAGAAGTGCTTGACGGCAGACTGACAGCCTCGTGACGCCAGAATTTGAATTAATTACTTTTGTGTGTGCAACCGGGATTACCTTTTCTATACTGATAGCCTGAGAAATTTCATCAATGAGAACGTTTCTAAATGCTTGGGACACACTCTCTCCTTCTCCGAAGGCTGTTTGTGCACAATGTTAGCTGGACTATGCAGTGACTCTGAGCTACTGTATGCCAATTGTGTGCTGACTTGGCTGAAGGCTAGCCCTTGGCTCTTTGTGCGAGAGCCCGTGCCTGAGCCGTGCCCCTCGTCTCAATTTCTTGCAGCTTTCCTTGGGTTCGAGACATAGAACAAGTACACCATCAAGAACAGCATGGGCCAGAAGGTCTACCACGCCACGGAAGGCAAGTCTGACCTGCCCAGTTCCCGGCCCACGATGGCTTCTCTGTGCCCTTTGGCAGTTCTAATAGTGGGATGCATGGGTTCCCCTTTGGTTCCACTTCTAAACACGGCAGTCTTTTGACTCTTATGCGTTAGAAAGGTGCATTCCGGATAACGACACAAGTTCTGATCCGGACAGAGAATTTCGTTGCCCCACAAAATGAGTTAAAACAGAAAATGAATGAGTTGTGTTGGCAGGCACTGAATCTGTTGAAGACATTGCACCTTTCCTTCTACCTTATAAGCTGTGGCTCAGTTTCGGTGGTCGCCGTCAGTTGTCACTTGTTCGATTTGAGAATCAAAAAGGCCTTTGTCGAAGACATCTAGAAAACAATGTGAAGTAGGTCGTGGTAGTTCTCTGCGGCCTGGGTGTTCGAGGGGAGATACGTTTTTGTGTGAGAAATTTCTTTGTCTCATCTAGAGGCCTCCAATGGCCCTCTCGGTGCTTATGTTTTCTGGATCATATCGCTTTCTCCACACCGGCCTCTTTGAAAACGTATCAACTAAGTTCTACTATGTATATGTCCTTTCCATCTGCCAAGAGAGATGTAGAGAAAAGAGTGGGGGCTTCGTAAGGAAGGCGACCGGTCAGTGAGAGCACTCCTGTCACACTTTAGTGTCTTATGCTCCTGCTTTAAAGGCCTCAATGGCTCACTTGCTAGCCAAAGCACAACCTCACAAATGCTGAGATGGTCTGGGGCTTGAATGCTATAGTGACTCATAGATATTTTCACTCTGGTTACCACATACCGGCGCACCGCTGGCAGGCAGCCAAAAACATTGTTTGCCAAGCTTGTGTGTAGTTTCTTTTGTAGCCCTGCAAAAGAAGCAACTATTTGACTCCCTTTCGCTTAACCATATCATTCTTGTCTTTCTCCTTAATCTCAGACTACGGAGAGCAGATTGATCCATTTCACATTGCATTTCTGCACCTGACATATCTGCTATTATTTTCCTGTACAGATACTTTCGTTAATTTACAGTGATTTGCACAATCCCTTCCTGCATGGGTTCACATTATTTGTGATGTAATCCAGTAATGTTCTGTGGTGCTCGTCTGCTACCTGAAAGGGAATACTTGGGTACATCATGCACATCTCCTCTGAGAATGTCCTCACTGGGGTTGCTTGTACTAATGTTGCAACGGAAGCAAAACTGTTCTGTTTTTGGTGATCTATGGCGGCCCTCTCTTGCCTTCTCTGGTAGCGTGGTCATAATTGCGATTACTCGTGTGTAACCTTAACATTTTAGCATATCTTGCTCCTGTCCTGGCCGAAGCGTCGCATTAATTTTCCTAAATTCTTTCAACACCAAATTTCATTTACCGTATTTTCCGGACTATAGGCTGCGGACTATACTTGTTAAAAATTGAAATTTTACCCGATGCGGACTATCTACAGGCGCGGACTATACGAGGATTTTTTTTCTATAGTCGGTGACAGGTCAAGAACGAAGGAAGCCTCCCCCCCTCTTTCCACTTTAGTAGAGCGAATGCGGGAGAGAGGCGACCTCCTCTCCACCGTTCTCGCCTCTCCACTGAAGTGGAAAGAGCTGGGAGGAAGCTTCCACTCGTTCTTGACCTGTCACCGACTATAGATAGTTCGCTGTGACAAGACACGAAGCGATTTCATGAATAATGGAGTATATTAATGTTGATTTATGTATGATACAAGCTTCTTTGTGAGCTAATACAGCAGGCATTTGTCAAGGTGTACTGTGTGCAATAATTTTTACTTTTGGACTAGGCACTAGGTTCGGACTATGCACGGCTTGCGGACTATGCACCGCATGCGGGCTATCTCAGCCAAAGCTTTTATTTTTTTTTATCCAAAATTTGCCCCCTGCGGACTATGAACTGGGTGCGGTCTATAGTCCGGAAAGTATGGTAATCCAGATCTCCTGCTGGGGAGACTCCTGTAGTTCCTTCTGACCGTACATGCAAAGACTTCCTTGCTCTACTCCATTCATTCTTAAGTTGACACTGTGGCAGAAGCCAACATTAGACTAGCTCAGTTACGGAACTGCTCATAGACTCTGCATGCATGAGCAGTACCCCCCCTCACTCACCACGACTCGCCTCCTGTCGTTTCGATGCGCCGGACGGCTGCTTTGGTAACTGCAGTGTATTCTATGGGATACATACGTTTCGAAGTGCAGCGTTCAGATGGCGTTCCACCGTACTCTATGGACACACAGTTCGTAAATGAAAATCTAGATGGCGCTTCGAACAGCGGGAGGTGGACTGAAGTGAGTGAGGGTAGGTAACCCTTTTCGTGGAGTTCCACAACTGAGGTAATCTAGTAACGTTGGCGTGAAGCTGTGGGCTTGTCTGACCAGTTGTAGGTCCGACAAGCCCATTTGTACAACTTCATTTATTTATTTATTTGAAAATACCGTTAACCCTCTCTTGGGGGTTATTACAGGGAGTGTCCGACTGACTGAACAAATGTGTAAGAATGCGAGAAAAATAGTTTACAACAGAGGTCTCGAAGAAAGTGAAAAGCAGAAACAACGCTAAATATCAAATTCCTAAAAAACAAAAAACAACAAACAAAAAGTCATAGAGAAAATTGAAAACAATCTATCATGACAGATATCACATCAAAGAAAGCGGTTTGCATTTTTATTCATTAAACAGTGCAGTGACTGAATGCTTGAAGGAGGATACCATTTCCATACTATTTAAATCTCGTTTGACTAATCAATTCCAAGCCTCATTGGTTTTCACAAAAGAGAATCGCTTAAAGGTGCGATATTCGGCCCAAGGTGCAGTTATCCTGGATGTAGTTTGTCACAGATGGCCTTTGTAGCCTGCAGCCGTAAACCCCCTCAAAACAGTCATCAGCTTCGCAACCTCGAGCAGTCGCACAATTTGAGCGGGGGTTGCGTCTCGCGTCGTCAGACACGGACTGCTGCACGCGCAACTGCTGCGGGCCCGCCCGTCCCTTCGACATCAAGGTGGCAGACAACAGTGGAACGAGGTGCTCCACTTCCAGCGAGACTCTGCGCTGCACCTCCTGCTGCTGCCCCTGCTGCCTCCAGGTGAGGCATGGCACCGTTGGCGCCAGACGTTTCGGTGCTTATTGTCGGTGCAGACAAGAAGTTTGATGGTCGTATCTGATTAACTTGGAGATGCACAGGTCATGTTACAAATGAGCCGGGCACATTGTGTGTGTGATGTCACGTGACCTTGCATGACATCACAGTCGCGTGACCCCACCGTGTCACAACGGTGTCATGTGACACCCGGCATCTGTACTTCGTTTCAGCTTAGGTCCAGACACAGCCGACTCTACAAGCTAATGGGACCACTCGAGCGGGTGTCAAAAGTGCAAGTCGCAGGGCCTTTTCTGTTTGTGATTGGTTCAGGCGACGATAGGGACACATACAGAAGTGCGAAGAACACCATGATGCTGCACTTTTGATGCTGTCCTTATCAGCTCGTAGCATAGTCTTCATCTGGACCTAAGGTGAACCAAAGCACACACAGGGCAAGGTCATAAGCGATATAGCCCTTATGGGGCTATATTGCTTATGACCTTGCCCTGTGTGTAGCGCTCGAATGTAACATGACGTTTTTTTGTTTTTTATTAAACACTGCCCTGTAACATATTTTGTGTTGAACGCACGGCGAAAGTTTAGAATCGTTGCATTCTCAACCCTTCGACAGTCGTCGCCGTGCATGCACGGCGGTGATTACAAATTTGAAAGACAAGCGCTTGTCCCGTCTTGTCCTTGTCCTGCCAATGAGAAAAGACAAGCGCTTGTCCCGTCTTGTTCTACCTTGTCCTTTGCGAATGAGAAAAGACAAGCGGTTGTCCTGTCTTGTTCTACCTCTTGTCGTCGTCCTTTGCGCCTTTCGATTTTCATGGCTGGGACGGCCCGTAGCTTCCACCGCGGCCGTACGTAAGGTGAAACGGAGCGTATAGGTGCTCTCCGGGGCGAGTTCCTGCAATCCGCGCTACAGTCCGCCGTGCGTCGCGCGGCGTGCGTCGCGCGTGCCCGTGCAGAGGCTGGAGGTGTCCGCCCCGCCAGGACGCCCCATCGGCTGGGTGGTCCAGGAGTGGAGCATCCTGACGCCCCAGTTCCGAGTGGAGAACGCGGCCGGCGAGTGCGTGCTCAGGATCGAGGGCCCCATCTGCACCATGAGCATCTGCGGCGACGTCGAGTTCAAGGTGAGTGCGGCGAGGGATGTCTCACTAGCCGGGTCGCTAGGGCGCCGTACGAATGGAACGAGTTTCGTACAATCGCAGCATCTGTTGTACTGGAAGTGGAGGTGTTCCTCCAGCTCCAGTCTGATTTTGTGCTTTTCCCTTTACTGGTAGGAAAAGCTTCCCTCTGCTTGTGTCTTTAAACAGACGCTTAGAGCGTCCTTGTCACACGGTCAGCCTATCCCACACTCTTCCTGACTATGGCTAAGGCCTCCGCCGTTGTAGTCAATCCCCAATCTCCCGAAAACGAGAAAGTGGAAGAGACGACAGTGAGGAGAAAAGCCATGCTGTTTGCGTTAATGTCCAAACTGAAAACTAACGCATGTGCTGCAACTTTCACCTTTTTGTTTGAGAGAAGTTAGCTCTTTTTTTTGTTGCCAAGCACAGCATCTGGTGTGTCCCGTTTCGACTGCCCTTGAGGGAAGACATACGCAGATGTGCACGTACAGTGTCCAGCATGTGCGGGTTTCTGCGCCAGTGAATCACTTTATACTTTGTGCTACAAATTATGAAGTGATATGATTCATTTAATAATTTTATGGCACAAATGTGAGTTTGAACCTATGCATTTCATATAAATCATTCTGCTTGGGGCAAGACTAATTAATATTAAATAATTAAACAAATAGGGTGTCGAAGCGAATAGCGCTTCAACATTAATAGCCTTCGCAGCTCTAGGGAAAATGATAGATGCTATCTTTAGTGTTGAAGCTAGAGACAACACCGTGCTATTCACTTTGAAGCAGTATTCGTGCACCCCTAGGCAGCAGACGTGTTCTCTTAATGGGAGAGCACCCTCTCATCTCCTTTGATCGACGTTATGCAGCGGCTGTGGAAGAGCGCCGCCATAACCGACCTTCAGTTTTTGTTTCCTATTCTTCCGTTTACTTCGCATCATCGTTAAGGACAGGTTATTGCCAACTTAGACTTTACTCTGCCCTCGTCTCCAGCATAGGCCTTTGTGGAGGTTCTTCAGCGCCTGCTTCAGTGGTTCGGCATATGGGTAAGACGAGAGAAGGTCAGCAATGGCGGCCGTAATCTGGTGCATGTGTAAAGAGTCTTTACTCAATTTCATCGCAGACACAGGCCTCCTACACCAGTTCTAGTATACTGGATATATAAACCTAGTGAAATGGACAATTGGGCGAGTTGATAACAGTTCGTCATAACTTGCAGCGTGACTGGGACAAGGACAGACAGAGGAGGAAACACAGGACATGTCATCGGGAAGCTTTGTCAGCTTCGTCGACATCCTCACAAATGCGTAACAATACCTCACTGACACCGTTGCAAAATGGCAACAACAAGAAATGAAAGAAAGTGGAGATGGGCGAAGCGACGAAAGACCAAATATAATGAAGGGAGCACCGCTGGGAGCCGCTGTTAGCGCGCACGCGAACCGCGCCGCGAAGGCCCTCCCCCCCCCCCCCCCCCCCCCACACACACACACGCACACACAGTTTCAGCAGCGCAGGATCAATGATCCTGGGAAAATGACACCATAATTATCTTTCAAGCCTCGGACCGTTGTAAAAAAGGGGGTCTTACGGCTTGTCTCGTCAAGGTTGGTTCAGGGAAACAGGTCATCGTACCATTCGTGTCACGACAAAAGCCACTCTTTTGGTTTCCAGTTTGGGCCATGGGATTTGGGATTTAGAGAAAGGAGAGGGTATGTTTCTGGGGGGGGGGAGGGGGGGGGGTAACAGTGAAAGCTATGGACCATAGAGATTGTATAAAATAGGGAAGAGGGGCAGTTGAAACCTCTCTATTACATCCTTAACCACTCCACCTCGCACGGCCGCGAGATAGATTGATGGGATGACTACGAGCTTCCTTGAGGCTACCTCCGGCAGTTTATTGGTTTTAAGGTATCGACGTTTATCGAAGCCACACTTGTGTGCGACTTTTGTCGTGGGGCAAATTAGTATTGCCAATGACACCAACGCCAAATTCAACTGAAGAAATCTTAATTGATACAAGCGCGTTTCATTTTTTTGATCTGGCATACGTTTGCATCCGGTTATTCTTTATTATTTTTAATAGGAAACACTGCAAAATTTATCTTCGAATTTCGGAGAATTGGGGATTTACGAAAATGAACTCAGATAAACACTGAATTTTTGCAAAAAAATAAACTCCGAAAAACACCCTCTGATTTTCATGAAAAATAAACTCCGAAAACACGGAGCCCTAATTATAACCCAGTTTGGCACAGTACTACCTACAAAGCCAAAACCCTTAAGACCCGTTCACACCCTTGCAACCGAGTACGACCGAGAGAGACAAGACCGGTTTTAAGCCTCTTATGACCTCTTAGAACCCAGCTCCACAGCAGCACATCCGGTCCTAAGACGTTGCAAGAGGCTTAAAAACCGGTCTGGTCTCTCTCGGTCGTTACTCGGTTGCAAGAGTATGAACGGGCCTTTAACCATCATTATCTACAGACTGTGAAGATAATCACTAGGGTTTTGTGTTTCGGTAAATACCAGAAAACCACAGTGAAGCCAGTGGTCTTCAAACAATAGGGTGCCCTATTGTTTGAAGACCGGTGTCAGTATTGAGAACCGTCTGGGGAAAAGGAATTGGAACTGGACCCTCCCCTTTAGGAGTCTTGCAAAGTATGTTCAGGATGAGAAATTGTTAGTAATACATGTTTGTTTTAAGTGGGGCTGTTATAAGTGGGCTTGACTCTACTAGGGGTCACGTGCGTAATTCAACGAAGATTGAGGATTCCTGTGCCTTTGTCCCGTTCGCGTCAACACAAGCCCCAGTGAATGCCAATGTTTGTTCAGCGCCCAGTCAAGACCCCCAAAAATGCTCCCAAATAAAAAAAAAATAAAAATTTCTGAAAACATGAAACTTTAATTACTTTAACCTAGTTTTTCACCGCACTGCTTACGAAGCTTTTGCATCATGTAAACCCGTAATTATCATTGATCTACCGAAAGTGAATATAGCCTTATTTGGTGCAGTATGGCCTATAAGGCCTTTGCAACTCGAAGCCCTTGATCGTCGTCGTCATTGCTGTCGGGCAGTGCGCTCCTGCGAACCGGAGGCCCAGTGACCTCACGCATCTTCCCGGCGTGCCTTGCCCCTTGCAGGTGCTGTCCAAGGACGGGTCGGTGGGAGGTGGGCAAGATAAGCAAGCAATGGGCGGGGCTGCTCAAGGAGGCATTCACCGACACGGACAACTTCGGCATCAGCTTCCCCATGGACCTGGACGTGCACATGAAGGCCGTCCTGCTGGGGGCCCTCTTCCTCATCGTGAGTGTGCCTCATTTTTGCGTCGCAGAAGCCGGGGCGTCGTCCCGTCTATTGTATTTTCGCGTTGTGCCCCGGCAGCCGCCTCTAACCTCGCTGCCCCAACTTACTCTAAAAAAAACGAAAGCCGTCTAGCAACTCCCTGTGACGCTCGGGTGGAGAGCGCAGCTCTTGAGGAGGAGGAGGAAGGCACGGGGGGGGGGGTCACGCGACCCCGGGGAGGGGGGGGGTCACGTGACCTCGAGGAGAGGGGGGGGCGTGATTTTCCCCGCTAAATTTAGCGGGGAAAATTTACTCGCTAGATGTAGCGGGGAAAATTTTTCCGCTAGATCTAGCGGGGAAAATTTTCCGCCAGATCTCAGCGGGGAAAATTTTCCGCTAGATTTAGCGGGGAAAAATTTCCTAAGCTGAGATTTAGCGGGGAAAAAAATTTTCCGCTGAGATTTAGCGGGGAAAATTTCCCGCTAGATCTAGCGGGGAAAATTTTCCGACTAAATTTAGCGGGAAAAATTTCCGCTAAATTTAGCGGGAAAAATTTTCGGCTAGATTTAGCGGGGAAAATATCCCGCTAGATTTAGCGGGGGAAAATTTTCCGCTAGATTTGGCGGGGAAAATTTTCCGCTAGATTTAGCGGGGAAAATTTACCCATCATGCACCGCGCGGGGTTACGCCGGACGGCGACGAGCGACGCCGCTCAAGCCAGAAACGGGCGCCTAAGAGCTGCGCTCTAAAAACAAAAAAAAAAACCCAACGCGTTACTCGCACTAACCACGCAGAGCAGTGTCCAAATTTCACTAGAAACGATACCTTTATAATGGAGAGCATTAACTGTCCCATGGAGGCGAGCCGACGTCATCCAGTTTGAAGCGCGAACACGGCACCTTAAATTCTTTCTCCAAGTGAAGCCAGCTCCCAGCTATGAAACCACATGAAAAGCCTAGACAATCTCACCTAATTCCCCGATCCCAAAGGAGTGGAGTAAAGCTGATGGATTTTCGGCTTCAGTCCCATTGGCTGGCACGCGTCGACGAGGTTCCCATTGACCGCTGCACATCAGTTTCAACGACAGCTCACCCCATGGCGCTGCGTGTCTATCGGCGCGCCGTTAACACGGAGCGCTCAAGGTCGGCGCACCCAGGGAAGTGCGCACGCTGACCGGCGACAAAAAGTATGCAGCAGACGAAAAGGGAGCGGACGAGCGGCTTGCATGCTTTCGCATTCACAGCTCTTAAGAAGTGCTTAGGTGTACCTCGAGCCATTTTTAAATACACTCGTCGCTGCAGCTATCTGAGGTGCCTTCACTGCCGCAGGGGTTGTCGTAATCCATGCCATCAAGGCGACTCCTGATGCGGTGCTTTACGAAACTGTTCCGTACCATCTCGTCTGGAAAGAGTCGCAGTCGTGCCGGATCTCCGGTCGACACGGCGTGACCGCGACCTCTTCTCTCCTCGGTGAACTTCTTGTGAGCTTTTTCGTGCTCGGAGTATGCGCCAGTCTTCGGACCGCAAAACGATCTTTGGTCGCGACTTGCAGTAGGCGGGCTCTCCTTCCTTCATTTTCGCATGCACGACTCGTCAGCGTCGTAGCGGTCATAGTTCCGGCCTGCCGCTCAGTTTCTGATCTCTTTGGCGACGGATCTGGCGACTCTCGGATCCCCTTACCGAAAAGATAGGAAGCTGCGAAGATCGTTGCCATCGACGGCAACCCGCGTTAGATGGCAATGACGCTTTGTTCATTGCCATCGAGTCGGCAGGCGTGGCTCAACCGCTTCGGCCCACAAAAACAGTTCAAAGATGGCTACCAAAAAAAAATATTAAAGAAAATGGGGAGAACGAAGTTCCTAGGAGAGACCAGAGAAGAGAGATTCTGGGAAATCTATTTTTACGGTTTCGCACTCATTGCCGTGAAGCCAGACTGCCTTCCTGAGAATGCCCTTTACTTTGCCTTTGATTTCATGGTAAATTTTGATGCAGATTTTACTCAGAAATCTACGGTGTATGTGAGCGCCCTAGCTAATTTTCTTCCGGGGGATATGAAAGTGAAGCTTGATGCATGAACATTGCTTAGGGTCTACTTGGCACTTTTCACAGCTGTCAATTTCACATCGAAGCACGCGCGATACAGTAATTCCTCATTATAATGAAGTCAACGAACTGGCAAGAAAAATACAATATACCGTAAGCAGTAATTTGATAAAAGCGATAGAGCCAAAAAACAGTGCCAGCAGCTTTCGAGGCGGATGGGAACACTGAGGGACACTCTGACCGTATATTTAATCAAACAAACCTTGGCCTTGGTTATGAACAATAAGCGGCAGCTTCACCGAGTAAACAAAGTAATTAAGTGGAGTTTGTCGCTAATTTCATCCGGGCGTCAGTTCTCCTCGAACTGCTCCAGGCATTGCAAGAACACTGTGACCGCCGCTGCACTCCACCTTGTTTCGAAGCAGCCATAAAATGTTTCGTGTCTCTGCGCTCATCGGCGTTTCCCGAAGTGCCTTTCTGACGTCGCTTCGTGTTTACCCTGGCCGCACGCAAGGTCTACGACTGCAGCATTCGTGGCAGGTGCAACAACAGGAACGTCCGCATCAACAAGCGTGAATGAATGAGTTTCCTCGGTGGCTTCGCCGACATGTTTTCACACACTCCTGTAGAGACCTTTGCAGCTCTGGGAATCGTGCACTGGCTCGGCAGGCATGCTCGCGAGAGAAAATCCGACGTGCGCAAAGCAGTTGGCGATCTTTCATCTTCGGGTCATGGGCGCGCTTCTCTCTTGCATGAGAAACTTCTCAAACCCGTCCAGTTCGCCTTGCTTGTTCTGTAAACTGGTGGACAGTGTTGAACAGCCGGGTCCAGAATGTCGAATTCTTTGGTGATTTCAGGCTTGGGCCGGCCACTTTACTCCACCTCGCAGATCGAAGCGACTTTCGGTAAACACTCCCATATGATGCACGTGTGCGTGTAGCGTGTGGTATGCTGCAGGCGCGCCTGTGTAAGTGCGTGCATTAGGGGCTCTCGAAGGGACGATCTCCTCTGAACTCCACCGCGCTCCCTTAACCCGATCCGCGATAGGCGTCGGGCAGCATTGGTTGCGTGCGCTGTGAGTAGCATCGGAACATAGACGCTGCTCCCACTGCTACCTGCCCGCGTCGGCGCATCGGCATCGGAAGCAGTGCTCTGCCCTCCGTCACTCGTTTCTTCCGTTTACTTGTTTGATGTTTTCCCAGTTTGCCGTTTGCCTCGGTGGAGAACAGCGAGGGAATGCAAGGGTCTCCTTGTGCCTCTGTGTAGGCTTGCGTGCTTTTGGCACCTCGGCTTTCGTAATAAGCGTGGTTGGCCACCAATACTTGGAATAATCTGGTTCAAAATGCATGCATTTCGGCCTGGACTACATTGAACTTCAATAAAAGCGATAACTCGAAAAAAGCGATTTCGTTATAATGAGGGGTTACTGTATAATCATTTCTCTAATTTCGCTAGATTTGGTGGAGTTTAGCGATAACAACTTAGGCTCTCCCCTCAAATTTGAACGATGAAGTGTTTCCTGCTAACTTAGTTCGGCAGAAGTCTGCCAAATAGTGACTTACACTTTTAGTTAACATTTCTGCATTGCACCATTGCATTCCTTTTTGTGCTTTCCTTTTCTATTTTTTGAGGCATTCCTTATATGAAGTCTGAGTGCGCTGGCAACATGCATTGTGTCTCGTCTCTGCTCTCATCCCCAGGACTACATGTTCTTTGAGAAGGCTGGCAACAAAGAACAAGACGGCCCCGGAATGCTGTAGCATCTCCTCGACCCCGCAAGCCTCCCCGGATACTTTCCTCCCTTCGAGACACATTCTCTCTCGCGCATGTTCATCTTCTCAGGTGCCATGTGCCCCCACTCTTTTACCAGATTCACCGCCATGTTCACAAGTGTATGCGTGATACTCCGAATCACTCGCGTGAATCACGTGCTCTCTCTAAGGGTTCCTCGGTGTGACCAAACATTTACCGTGACGAGCGTAGAGCGAAAAAACCTGCCGATAGTCTCGGGAAACTATTTCCTCGCATGCTTCTATGTTTATGAGAGGTGCTAGCAAACATACGCACGTCGTTCCAATTAATCCAGTCAGGGTGTCTACCAATTAGAAAACCGGGAATTCGGTGGATCTAGAAAAGTTGAGGAATTATTTCTACCCCAGTCAGCAATGGACAGGGAAATTGTGCTCTTCTTTCTTTTAGCAACAAAAATCTATATGTGCGTTTCGTGACATACGTTGAAGGCGACTCTGTTGGCTTGCTGAAACAAACTTCTGCTCAGAAACCAGAGTCTTGAGGCCACCCGGACATTCGACCCTAATTATCTCTCGAAACGTGCACCAAGATGAACTTCTCCCCTCGCCATCATTGCGTCCTCGAATGGTACGTGCAGCTCCTCCGCCTTATGGCCTCACGACACGAGAGATCGTCTTTTCGAGCGTCCTCCTTTACTCCTAAATAAACTGTTTCTGCTGGCCGTTGCTAGCTTGGTGGCCGAGTTCATTTCTGTTGCTCAGGTGAGAACATCCCAAAGTTCAAGCTGGAGAAGCTGTCAGGTGTGACAATATTTTCAGATAAAACCTGCTCTTTAGACACGTCTTTTCCGCTTAGGGGTCTGTCGGGGAATTTCAATGAAGCAGTCGGGGAAAGCCTGAAAAAATCTGGAAATATCAACAACATTGTTTTGGTAGACACCCTGTGGATCAACCTGGATGTTGACATTCAACTCGTTATATCTTACTCTTTTTTTGACACTTCTTTCATTACTCGTTGAAGTTTTACCCTCCTAAATATGAATTCTAATTGACAGCCCACATCTACCAGGCAGTGACACAACACGAAAATTGTGCAAAACTTACTTAGAGCTTTTTGCTGTAAGCAAATTGTATGTTGTTTCTTTGTACAGTGGAATCTCGTTAATTCAGACTCTCCTAATTCAAACTCGCGGATAATTCAAACTGTAACATGTAACTGTAACATGTAACATGCGGGTCCCATCCTATCTGTTTCCAGGGAGGAAACTCCCGGTAATTTAAACTTTGCATTACTACTCACAGTTTTGGTCCCCCTCAGGTTCAAATTACCAAGATTCCACTGTACTATTCAAGTATAAGTGGGACGCATTGAGCATTGCTTTACTTGAAGGGTGGGGTTCTGATTTTTCGTCTTTTCAAAAACTTTTACAATTAAACTCGGTGCTGCATTCGTGTAAAATGTTTGATCTAAAAGTGTGTTCCTAATTTCTGAATGCGTTCTTTTGTCCTGTTCCATGACCATTTTGCGTTACTGTACGACGAGCCTTAGTCATTTTCATTCTTCTGATCCTTTGTTTGCCAACTTAAAATGAGATTTTTGTTTGTCGAATAGAGAAGTCATTTTTATAAATGAGAACCTTTTAGATTGGAATTCATTGTTTCTTTGAGGTTTACTGGAACTGAGCCACCAAACTGCAAGTGCTGTCGAAGAGAAATGGGAAATCTTTCTGTAGTTGCTGGTCGCCTCCATGCTACAAGTTCACTAATATTTCCCCAAAGAGTTCCTGTATAAGAATCTCGCTTACATACGACGGTCTTATTCGTTTTGGCATGTTTTGTTGGAGATGTTGCTATGTTTTATGTTCCGTAAACTTTCCTTGAACCAGTGTTCATCTCTCAATGCACACGCTTCGAGCATACTCTAGGAAGTTGTGTTGCGATAGAACTTAGTGTGCAACATGGTCGAATGTGATATCTTGCTTTTTCTGAAACTATCTGGTTATGCCGCATGTTTGTCAATGTTGCTTTAAGTTTTGGTGATGCTCCGATACTGATATGAGATATATACTATGCCTGTCGAGCAAAAAATGTTACTCGCTAGCTTACCAGAGCGACCCATCACTAGCATTTTGAAGCATCCTGCTATCTGGTATTGTTGCTCTACCTGTAACTGCTTCAGTACCCTGACTAGGCCAGATGAACATTATCCCAAAATGAAGGTGCTTTGATCAAGTGTAGTGTCTCCAAGCATGTGGTCTTCTGGTCTCTAGCCAGCCGTACTATAAAATGTTTGACAAGCATCAGTGTGTGGTCCTCACTGGCCAGTTTGCCGTATTGGATGCTCGATGCTCGGCGTGGCTCGGGTTGGGGATAGTGTCCGCAATATTTGCGCAGAAGGCCAGACTGAACAAAATGGTTAGGTTGCTGTGCAATCGCAACACCTGCTTTACATGATGTGTGAATTGTGCCACAAGCTCCAGTGAGTTTTGCGTTGCTGTTACGTTCGATGGCTGTCCGCTCAACCGACTGTCACTGTCATGCCCTGCCCAAGCCATTGCACAACCATGGCCGGGCTAGATTGCGTAGGCGCACTTTCTTATGGCCTTCGCTTGTGACTGCGGCTCGATAGTAGTAACGGTAGGGCCAGTGTGACCCTACCCTCACTGCAGTGCATCAACTCCTGACAAGGCACCACAATCTCCCCGTGTTGGCCTCTTAGCTCCGGGATCAAGGTTGAGGAATTTCCTGACTAGTTGTACCCATGGAACATAATGCCGCATGCTTGCAGAGTCTTATGCGTAACACCCCTTTCTCTGTCTTCTGAATAGACTCTAAACTATAAACAAACATTTTTACAGTAATGTACAAAAATTTTCATTTAGCGTGTCGTCATTATTTTATACGAGCACATTGGTACAGATTTTCAATCACGGTGGTCGAAATAGTTGTTCAGGATGGCTCTGGTGGCACTGGAAAGGGCAGCGAGTTGCGCCCCCACGCAGCTAGAGAAAATATTGTTGCTCTTAGGCTAGAGCGAAGGCCGTAAGGAAAGTCGCTTTTTAGCCCTGCCGTGGCACGACATCGAGGCAACAGAGTTTTTATATAGCACCCGAGAAATTCGAGTTTATGTAGTTTTATTTTTGCATAGTTGTATAGCCCACCTGGCAACAGAAGTCGTGCATTTGCCCCGAAATGCAGAGAGAACTATTTTGACAGCTTGTTACGCAATGCAGGATAGCATAGTTGTATCTGCCAGATTGATGTAACCTCACTTTCGTGTGACCTGCCCTTGGGACTTTGCTCTCTGGCTTTTCTTGCTGTTGCCACATTGTACCGTGTTTCAGCACAAATAAATTTGTCCAAGTGTTACTGTTGGGTTATTCTGAATTTACCGAACCAAGGGACTCGAATATCAGTGATTTTATTGTTCACAAGCGATTGCGGGGGGGGGGGGGGGTCCAGCTGCCCCATTTGTGCAATTGTGATAAATTTTCGCTTGCCTGCACCTTGCTGCACCCAAAGGAAATAGATAGCTGCAGCAACCAGCATAGATACGTTTTCCTGTGAACTAATCAAGTTTTGCAAGTGTTTCCGTTTTCATCTGGCAACCATTGCAACTCTGAAATTGAGTCATCACAGTACAGTCCCGGTGTCTGGCACTGTTGCAGCCATTGCAGCTGCATGATGACACCAATTTTATCTCACAGCCCTGACACAGCATAGTTTAGTCAAGTTCAGTGGCTTCTTGAAGTGCACTACTGAAGAAGATGAAGGAGCGTAAGTAATGTTGTTTTTGTGCATGCTCCTGTGATGGAGCAAGAAATGTTTTGTATAAATGTGCTCACAGATGGTTTTTATTTAGTTAGCGTGCTCGGTAGGTACGTTTCGTTGCCAATTGTTGCCTTTTTCTTGTCAAATTACATAAATCCTTGGCCTCATTGAATGTCTACGTACTATTAGAGAGCCCAGAATATTTTTATTGATGATGTTTTTGTTTAGTAAATCGTTCTAGTTTCAGATTTTCGAAGATCATGATCTGAGAGAAAAGCAATAGCAATTTATAGCGGTAAAGTATTTGACTAAGCATGTCTTTACAAATTGTGATGTTCAGAAAATTTTTATTTTTTGTGTCACGTAAAAAGTTTGCATAGTGCTGATTTACCTCTATTATATATCGGGTTGGATCGTTACTCTTCCTAGACTTCTCGATGATGGTTACACACTCGCATCAAACGTGCCGACTTCTTTCCAGTAGCACCAAAGAAAACAAAAAACAAACTTGACTAAGTTTGTGGCACTGTTTTCACAGCCATAGAGGGCAGCTTGATGTTTTTGTGGGAATCGCGCCGTAGCGACTACATGGATGCACGTCAATGTGGAGTGCAAGTTCGTCTGCTTCTTGTGCAGGGGTTGCGGTGATGCAAGAACACCGAGTTCTGAGTAGCTCCCCAGGCGAAAATCAGTCCACTTCCAGCTGGATTATGGAACTGGAAATGAGGCAGTCCAGCTGGATTCCAGCTGGACGCAGCTGGAATCCAGCTGGACCCAGCTTGGACCCAGCTGGAATCCAGCTGGACTGCCTCATTTCCAGTTAGATGCTAGATGCCTCGAGGCCTACCCTCTATCCTTCCAATCGGAGCTTGGCGTTCCGATGTCACCGCAACCCCTGCGCAAGAAGCAGATGAACTTGCGCTCTGCATACCCCCGTCGTCGCTGACAGAATGAAAACGGCATGGAGGAGCTTCAGTTGTCCCACCTCCGGCGTGAGCACCTTCGGCAACGCTGGGGCGTCGCGTGCACCTCATGCTTGGAAGGCCAGGCATTTGAAAGATGTTCCTCGTCGTTCCCATTTTGTCGGTGACTGTGACGGGAAACTGCGCCGAATTCCTGCAAACTTACGTATGCAGTGCTCCAGAGCTTCTCCAAGATGTAGCGACGGAAGTGCTGGCCGAATTGCGCCACATGCGAACGTTTGCTACATCAACACACCAAAGTGACGTTTTTGCAGAGAGTTGCACCGTGCCTGCACCGAGACGAGCGAAGCAAGAAAATAAAAATATTTCATTATTGTTGATCGACTTTAATATTCGGAGAAGTGGGATGAAAGAAAAATTACACAAATATGTATTTTAAAGGGTCCCTACTCAACATACACTGGGTGAAACAAGGAGACGGCAGGCTCTTTAAATCGACCGGAAAATTCGGTTTCTTAACCTATCGCGCTACGACTTCGTGCAGCGTTGCCCACAGATGGTCTGTCCGGTCTTTCCTAGGTGCCCTCCGATCGCTGAACCGCATCTTTCCATCCTCGAAGTTCACCGCTGCCGCCATGGTGTGTGTACAGTTGGGTCCAAAGAAGCGCAGCTGTAGTTTTGACATTTTCATAACGACGCCAACTTCGGTGATGACGACCCTTCTCTACCGCGTCGCGTCTTCTACGGCACGGCGGCGTCCGATCCGCCGCATAGGCAGCGCCATCTTTCGACAGCGCGTACCACTACATCCGCACCCGCGTGCCACGGCGGCCGGCTTGCTCTGATTGGCCAAAAGATAAATTTATTTATTGAAAGAAAAAACAAATACTGTAGGTATTTAAATAAATGTTTTAATACATTTTAATAATGCACTAAATGTTCATTTAGGTAAACACATTTTATGTCACTAATTATATTTTGCAAATTAAAAGAAATTATTTAGTTGATTAAAATTTTATTATTATTTTTATAAAATATAAATGTACCTATTAATTAAAAATTTCCCTATTTGTATAAATCTAAAGATGTAAGTGTTTTTAGTTTCCTTCATTAGCAAAGGTCAATACACCCCCAACTTGTCAAAATTGTTGCCCCGTGTGAACTGGGAACGAGAAAACCATTTGAAGTCCGACTGGGAATCGCCCCAACCAGTTACTTCCCTAACTGGTCCCAGTTCACTCCATTCCCAACTGGGAGTCAAACCAGTTGACTCCCAACTGGGAATGGTTCAAACCAGTTGACTCCCAACTGGGAATGATTCAAACCGGTTGACCCCTCAGCTGGTCCCAATTGGACTCCTATTGGTCCCAGTTGATTCCCAGTTGGGACCAGTTAGTCCCAGTTGATTCCCAGTTGGGACCAGTTAGTCCCAGTTGAAACCAGTTGAGGTGCCAACTGGTCCCAGTTAAGATTTTCGCCTGGGAACGCAGTGACGCCACCGGTCTGCAAACAACACGGCGCCGTTTCGCACGGGAGACAAGAGATGGCGCAAGCGGTCGCGACGCCAACTGCCGCCAACGAACGAGCAGACGACGCCGAGAGCCGGCGTGTTCAGCAGACAAGTAGCTGCAGTTCCTTGTTACCGCGCCTGTTTTTGTTTGTGCGACTGTCGCCGCCTGCGGAACGCGAGCCGCTTTGAGTCGAAAGGATCGTCTGCTAAAGTGCCGGCTCTCGGCGCCGTATGCTCGTTCGTTGGCGGCGTTCGTTGCGCCATCTCTTGTCTCCCGTGCGAAACGGCGCCGTGTTGTTTGAAGATCGGTGGCGTCGCTGCGTTTCCATAGGAGCTAAGCCTTTTCTTTCTTTACTTTTTCCTCAGGTAAGTTCGTTCTTTGCAAATTTTACAAAAAAAATGCACCATCTGTGGGCAACGCTGCACAAAGTCGTAGCGCGATAGGTTAAGAAACTGAATTTTCCGGTCGATTTAAAGAGCCTGCCGTCTCCTTGTTTCACCCAGTAGTTTGTTTCGCCTTGGGTCAGAGCACAAACGAAGGCTGAAACAGATACAGCCACGAACACACTAAAAGCACAAGTCACGGGACATTCACTGCACTTGATTGGTTTAGCCAATGAAAGAACACATAGAGGATGATGGATGAATGTCATGATGTCGTGCGCTTTCAATCATTTTTATTTATGGCCTCGTCAACGGAGCACCAGACAGAAAGCTGCCGGAGGCAGCAGGACGACCATTCATGGATACAACAGTGAACTACATACTAAAAAGAACGCTGTGGCTAGCGCAGTGGCACGTCACGAGGGTCAGCGGCACCCCGGGGCGGCGGCCTGCCGCGACACCCCCCCCTCCCCGCTCGCGCGTGGCCCGCCGCGACTCCCCCCCCCCCCCCCTCCCCGTTCTCTGTGTGGCCCGCCGCGACTCCTCCCCCCCCCCCGCTCTCGTGGCCCGCCGGACACCCCCCGGAGCGCGCGCCCGGGCGGTCCGCCCCCCCTCCCCGCCCCCCCTTGTGACGCCACTGGGCTAGCGTTACGTCCGGACGGAGCACTGAAACGCGTATACCTAACCCTCCCCCCCCCGCCCCTCCTCTCTCCCCCGTGAACCTAGGGAAGGCGGAGATTTGGACGTAACTTGGGTTACGTCGGACGTAACGCTAGATCACTTCGTAAAAGAAAGGTATGCTGGATAATAAAATACTAAAAAGGTGCATACTTTCAACATCTAACAGCATTATACAAAGGAAAACAAACAACAAAATTCCATACACACAACTTCGACAAAATAAGCGTCTATACAGGGTGAAACAAAGGAGACGGCAGGCTCTTTAAATCGACCGGAAATTCGGTTTTTAACCTATCGCGCTACGACTTTGTGCAGCGTTGCCCACAGATGGTGCATTTTTTTTTTGTAAAATTTGCAAAGAGCGAACTTACCTGAGGAAAAAGTAAAGAAAGAAAAAGGCTTAGCTCCTATGGAAACGCAGCGACGCCACCGGTCTGCAAACAACACAGCGCCGTTTCGCACGGGAGACAAGAGATGGCGCAAGCGGTCGCGACGCCAACTGCCACCAACGAACGAGCAGACGACGCCGAGAGCCGGCGTGTTTAGCAGACAAGGAACTGCAGTTCCTCGTTGTTACCGCGCCTGTTTTTGTTTCTGCGACTCGTCGCCGCCTGCGGAACGCGAGCCGCTTTTGAGTCGAAAGGATCGTCTGCCAAAGTGCCGGCTCTCGGCGCCGTATGCTCGTTCGTTGGCGTAAAGTCCCTGCGGCGTTCGTTGCGCCATCTCTTGTCTCCCGTGCGAAACGGCGCTGTGTTGTTTGCAGACCGGTGGCGTCGCTGCGTTTCCATAGGAGCTAAGCCTTTTTCTTTCTTTACTTTTTCCTCAGGTAAGTTCGTTCTTTGCAAATTTTACAAAAAAATGCACCATCTGTGGGCAACGCTGCACAAAGTCGTAGCGCGATGGGTTAGGGGATTCAACCGATATTTATTTGTACCCTTTTCCTCATAGATGGCGCAGAATTTTTCCGGAACAAACGAGTTGCACGTTCACAGCTGCGCATGCAGGTCGGGCGCTCGAGGTGTTCTCGGACCACGGGCTGTTGGCCGCCGATCTCGAGCTAGATCTTCTTCGCTCTGCGTCCGCCGCTGCCGGAAGCGGCCAACAGGCGGCGTGAGATACGAGCCAGTACATACGTAGATTACAGTGGCTTACAAAACGTAGAATAAGCTCTGATTTCCAAATGGATTCGAAATTCCATCCACGTTCGAAAATTATCAAAAGCACAGGTGCGGCGTTGCGGCCGTTTGGACCACCACATTTGGCACGCAAACATTGTTTTGCCAAAAAAAGAAGAAAAAAAAACTTGGTTTATTTTTAGAGCTTATTTTAAAGCTAGAAAACAAAAAAGAAATAAAGTAGCAGTTTTGCACTTCCTATGTCCTATATCGGCCTGCTCTTCGTCTGAATACTGGATGCAAACCCGCTCCCGGGATGTGTGGAGTAAAAAAGCCCATCTATCCTGGGAAAAGTGGCGCCAATCATTTTTGTGAAAATGCTCGAGACACGTGCCTCTGCTGTGAGTGGCGCCAATCATTTTGTGAAAATGCTCGAGACACGTGGCTCTAGTTCTTCTAGGAAGAACTAGAGCCACTAAATGAGCTGCGCTTAGAGTATCGGCACTCTGTTCCCCAACATTCTTGTGGGCGCCGACATTTTGGTGCTTGTGCACAGTAGATGCAACTGCCGATCGTCATGATTCAAAAGTGCGACTTCCTCAGCATTATATTCGGTGCTAGGAAGCTCATATAATATTGCTTTTATCTGTCGTGAACTGTTTAAACATTTGTGGAGGGCGGAAAAGCGTTTCCTGTGATTTCAAATAAATCTTGAGATAACTGGCAACCATGATTTTAAGCCACATAATGAACAAGTGTCGTTACTCTGAAGCGTAGCTTATTTAGTGGCACTAAAAACATGGCGTCTGAAATCTAGCTCAGTGCTGCGCTATTCCGCCATAATCTTCCCTAGTGCCACTAAATAAGCTACGCTTCAGAGTAACGACACTTGTCCATATTGTGGCTTAAAATCATGGCTGCCAGTTATGTGAAAATTTATCTGAAATCACAGGAAACGCTTTTACGTCCTCCACAAATGTTTAAACCACTGATCTCCACTAGAAAGCCCCCCCCCCCCCCCCCTAGTGGCCCCCTATAGTAGAGCCCCCTATAGTAGAGATCAGTGGTTTAAACGCTTCGACACAGAGCAAAGCAATATTACACGAGCTTCCTAACACCAAATCAAATGCCGAGGAAGCCGCACTTTTGAATCTTGACGATCGGCAGTTGCGTCTGCTCTGTACAAGCACCAAGATGGCGGCGCCCACAGCAATATTGTGGAACTGAGTGCCGACCCTAAGCATAGCTCGCTTAGTGCGAGGTCCACACTTCTGCGCGGCGAGGTCCACACTTCTGCATGTCCAGAGGTCTGGACCTCGTCAGCGAGGTCCACACTTCTGCGCGGTGAGTCAAAAGCAACAAGAAGCAACCGTTTCCCACCCGCGAACTGTACCAAGGAGTTCTCTGTCCAAGCAAGTGTCGCGGCTCTACTACTCGTCTACAATCGCGCGCCAAGTGCACAGCAGCTGACAACATTGGCGACGGGGACACTTTCCGTCTGTCTGCCTGTCAGCGAAAAAGAACCACTCAAATACACAAAGCCATGTCGCACTCCAGCTATCCCCGTAAATTTTATAAGTTGAAGGCGCTGCCGGCAAGTGCAGACTAAATTCCTCTGATAAAATTCACGCTTGCAAGTACCGCCAACCATTGTTGTGGAAACGCGCAAAACCCGTGCCAAGAGCGGGTGCTCCGCTGCCATTCGCTTCCAAGGGCCGCTCATTTCAGTACTGCGCCGACAACTGCTTCCAAGGGCCGCTCGAGACACGGGCCTCATGCACTGGCGCATTTGACGCCACTTGCAAGACAAACGCAAACACATCGAAGTGTTTTAGTCCAGACAGATAAACTACTGCATGGTTCACGTTAAAGACCCCAGGCTCGCGGTTGTACTGCACTGGCTAAATTGCGCATCTACAGCGAGTGACTCGTCGCAACTTTAAATGGCTGACTAACTACACGCTGTATAAATATCCCCCCCCCCCCAAGACAGATAAAGAGGGATCGGTGGCCAAGTGCGATAAAGAAAAAAAAAGGATCGGTGGCCGAGTGGGTTAGAGCACACCAGCTCGGAACACGTGGAGCGAAAGCTCGCGCTGTACAACCCAGGCATCCTGGGTTCAATCCCCACCCATGCCCGTTTCAATCTGGATGAGAATTGTACCGGCGTGCGATCGTGTATTACTTTGCTCTGTTTCATACTTAGTGTGCAACGCTATACTCCGTTTCACCTTATGTTGTACCGCAGAGAAGGCTAGATGCGCGAGCTCATAGCGTTGGGAGCTGCTCTTGACGCGCGAGAGCTTGTGCCGCCGATATGTGCCCTAGAGCAAGGAGCTCGCGCTTCTAGCCTTTCCTGCGGTACATCATAAGGTGAAACAGAGTATAGCAGAGCTGCTGGCGCGAGCATGGGGCTTGATCTCGTTGATCATTTGCACGCGTTCTCGCGCAAACAAAACCATAGATGAAGCCACGTGCTCGCGCCAGTAGCTTTGACAGCGTTGCACGCTAAGTATGAAACGGAGTATACTGCGTGATGCACGTTAAAAGGGAGTTTTCGTAGACCGCGTTTCCCCCTCCGCTAAGCCCTCCGCAACGAAGCAGCCGCTACTGCGCCGGCGCGCCAATGGCCTTGACTGTAGAGTTCCCGCTAGCGTAGCTGGTTGTGGAGAGCGCTGCGGGACAGCGGAAACGATCTACGAAAACTCCCTAAAGACACCAGGCTACCGGTTGTACTGCACTGGCTAAACTGCTCATCTACAGCTGGGAGACAAGTCGCCCGTTGAGGCAGACTATGTTTTAGGCTGTATAAACATACACACACCCCAATTTGTTTCCAGACAGGTAAGGTAGCACCGCTTCATTCCACCGTGACATAGTAAGATCACTGTTGAAAGAGGTGTTCATAACGGACAGTAGCATAGTGAACTCCCGAGGTTATTTATGAAGACACTAAAGTTATTTAGAGGTTCATTCGATTTTGCCTGAAAATTAGAAAGGTGAAGAGAAAAAAAAAAAAAAACGTACGCCTCACCTTTGGTAGAAACGCATTTTCTACCTATTGATGGCCCGTTTGGTTTTCTTCAGTAATCCGCAAAACGAGAAATGCTAAATTTACAAAAAAAAAAATTGTTTCGGTCGCCAAAACGCTAACGTCAAAATTCAATATGCATCTAAAAGCAAGCACCTGTTTGTTGGTTAAGAAAGTATATTGCACTTATTCAAGATAATAGAAATCATGCTTCTTTTTTGTTTTTCATATCCACTAGCCACCAAACAAGGTCTACTGAGAATGAAAATATCTGAAATAATGTTTCATAAAATAAATGTTGTTCGGAATAAGTATTTTAGCCTTCTTTGCAACTCATTCAACTATTTCTTTTTCCAAATACGTATTATACTTCGTTTCAGCTTGGGTCCAGACGCAGGCGATACTACAAGCGCGAGCTCCGGGCTTTCAGCGTCCCTGCCAAGCACGCGCGCTCGTGCAATGCAAGCACTGTTCAGGGCCACACGCTCGCGCTCGTAGCATCGGCTGCGTCTGGACCCAAGCTGAAACGAAGTATAGTAGGGTGCCTTCATGTGCGCTTTGCTCAGTGTGGAGACATCTGGCCATTTTCTCCTACACTTTTATTGTTATTTTTTGTTCAGAAGCGCGTGAAAGAGCGTGTCCCGGCACGCGTTTGTGGCGCTGACTGTCGCTATGGCGACATTTTGTTTTCGTCGATTTATTTGTATTTTACCCGTGAGTGCGTGCTGTCGGCATCGGGTACTACTAAGGGTGGCATCATCCTAAGCAGAAGGACATTGAGGCAGCCCTACATATTAGGGTATCTCTGTTCAACCCTGCACGACCTTACTGCTCATTCACACTGGAAGAGGATCTTCGCGTTCGCAAAGTGGTATGCGAACGCGGTTGTATAAAGATCCAGTACCGAATTGCACGCGCACTCGGTGACACTCAAGAGCGCGTGCAATTGCTTTAGTTAGTGCATCTTTTTCATCATGAACGCTGTTTAACAATCCGCTACATTTCAGTACGCCTAACCTGTGTTCGCGCATGCGCGGTGGACGGTGGGCAAGAAGCCCGCCGTCGCCCATAAACAAACCATTGAATTGCGTTGTTGCCGGCGTCGGTGGGACTCCCCGTGCTCTTTTTCGCGTTGGAATTGTTGACTCTACGTCCCCCTAAAAATGTCTGACTACTTGAGCGGCTTCAGCAAAATTAACGAGGCAAAACTTTGCGTGAATAATGTGACGTGCGGCGATTCATTTCACGTGGACGCCGCAGAATGGGTGCTAAAGCCTGACTCCCACGATGAGATTCTACTCGCTTTTTCCAGTCGCGGCGTCACTCGGGCTGCAAAAGCGTGGACCGTAGCTGAGATGCTGGACGTCGATACTGAAAACCGCAAGTAGAATCGGGCATTACAAGTCGGTGATGGCCACTGGTAACAATAATCAACATCTCCTTGTATCTACTGTTTACACTGGGCCTACTTAGCCCAACCAACCGTCAACAAGTGTTTTGAGGCCACTGAACTTACTTCTTATCACAATTACCGGGTCAACGTTTGGTTTACGGGCAGCTGCCGTTTGAATGAGCTGACAACAAAAAGCAGACAAGTTTGAAAGAGCAGACGGCAGTACGAACGCATGCGCAATGGAGTGTGGGGCGTCCCGCGTCAACAGACCATTGGGATTTCACGTTGTCGGCGTCTGTGCGAGCCTGCGTACCCTTTTTCGAGTTGGGATTGTCGATTCTACGTTCTCATAGCAATCTCTTACCACTTTTGTCGCCTGAGCCAAATTATCAAGGCTCGTTACGCCGCTAAACTGTGCCTAAATAATTTGACGTGCGGCGATTCATTCGCACGAACGCCGCAGAATGGACGCCAAAACCATGATTAAATTGTTCTAGCTAGTTTCGGTCGTGACATCACTCGTGCTGCAAAAGTGTAGAAGGTAGCGGCGATGATCGACGTCGATACTGAAAATCGGAAGCGGGAACAGACCAAGCGTAACAAGTCGGTGATGGCCACTGGTACCAATGATCAATATCTTGTATCTACTGTTTACACCGAGCCTACTTAAGTCTTTTGAGGCCTGCAATTACTTCTTATTGCAATCAACCGGTCAAAGCTTGGTCTACGGGCCGCTTTTGTTTGAACGAGCAGGCGAAAAAAAGCAGACAAGTTTGAAAGAGCAGACGAAAGTTCGAACGATCAGGCGGCCGTGTGAATTTGAAGACGCACTGAACCCGTGGGTGGTCCGGACAACTTGGCGGTTTTCTCTCGTTCATGTGTTGAACAAAGCAAATACATCTGGCGACCACAAAGGGTTGCCCGCATAAGCCATCGTAGCTCGACAGCGTCTGGTTTGCCCTTTTCACGGCTACTATCCACGTTCTTGGACGAACGGAGGGGGCAGAAACACATAAAAACTGATCTTCAAACCTTTCCAGACTCTCTTTGTACAGCCCCCGTCGCAGCATTTTGACGAGAAGGCAGGTTTTTTGTCTGGTTTCTTCCGAAGGAGCACAAGAATGCATGTCTCGCACGGCGACTTCTGCCCACCACCCCAGGCCGGAAGTGCGCCCGACGCGCCACCACCGCGGCGTGACGTAGGAGAGTTGAGTTCGTAACAACCGCGTTCGCAACCGCTTTGCGAACGCGGATCCGCTTCCAGTGTGAATGAGCGGTTAGGGTGCTTACTAGCCACGATTGTAGCGTATGCAAGCTTTTGACCACGCGCGCTAACATAGCACACACAAAAAATAGAATCAACAAAAGTCTCGCCTTTAGAGCCTTATCAGGCCTTTCGCTAGGAGTCTGCTAATGACTAGTTACACGCGCAACACGTGCTGGCGTCTACAGTCACATAACTGCTTGAAAGGAAAAGTCTATTTTTTTATCTTATGTTGATTATTTACTTCTAATTACTTATATAGAAGAGATGAGCGCGTGCAGTGCATGCACTTAGTAATGTTTTTGAGAAAATCTTATTTTTTGGCCCGTGTAGATAATTTACGCATCGCGGGAAGATTAAACTTTGAAAATGGGATGCCAGCAGATGGAATAGAGCGCGAAAATTTGAGAGGAGGACGTCAGCTTGATCACAAGATAAAAACGAGAGAAGAAATTTCTCGATGAGCGACGTTCACCTGAGCCTAATATTGTCAAAACAGGAACTTACGTTGAGGACTCCTTTAGCATTTATTTAATTGAAAAAGAAGCTGTCAACAAAAAATGGAACAATAGTCTTTTTTTTTTTTGCTGCCAAGTGTATTTTACATTTTCACTTATATAGATGTCACCTGTTTCCACAATGTTAGTTCTATTTGTTTTGACGATATTAGACTTAGGTAAACGTCGGCTGATCCACTGCACAATGGCGGAACAACCGACATTGCGGAACGTGAGAATCTGATACTTTGGGTGATAATCAAAAATGCTGCGAGCGCAAGCTTGTTTGCACCTTTGGCGTGAGCTCCCGCTGCACGAGTACTGTTGCAGCTGACGTGCAATCAAACACAAAGAGCTGACGCTTGTATCCATAATTGTGCAGGGATTCCACAGTTTGCAACAGAGGTCAAACTTTCTCAAAGGTTCATTGAGCTTGCCAGAAGCACTCTTCGTAGCTTGAACGTTACATGTGACTCCTGTTTTATGTTTTGCACTCCCGTACACTGAAGGAATATTTCCTCCGGACGTCCACTTCCGCTACTAAATAAGATGGCATGATCAGGTAACGAGAAGCCCAAAGATTACTCCTAGTGGAAGAGGCAAAAAAGACATAAATGGTTGTTGTTTATGATGCCCTAGTTTCATAGAGAGACAATTAGAAATAACAAACACCAATAAGCCTCAAGCAAAGACAATCAATCTCCGCCCCTGCCCGTTCCGACCTGGATGAGCATCGTACCGGCGTGCGGTCGTGTATCACTACTGCGTGGTGCACGTTAAAGACCCCAGGCTGGCGGTTGTACTGCACTGGCTAAATTGCTCATCTACAGCTCAGAGACAGGTCGCTAGTTGAGGCAGACTAACTTCAGGCTGTATAAGCATACACACGAACACAAATGAAGCACGCACAAAAAGGTATCTTTGACATGCTTAATTGCTGTCTCTCGGTGCTTTTGAAGTAAGCAGACGCGATTGTAAGCCTGCCAAAGATACATTCGCGTGCGTGATTCATTTCCTCGACGCGTGTCGGTGTAGGTTGTTTCTATTAGTCACTCCCGTTGGACTTGGGCATGAGCATAGCGATCCCGCAACTGCCCAGAGCGGCAGTACAACCGGGAGCTTGCACCATTATTTCGAATCATGCTCTATCATCATCATCATCGGAAACTTTAATATTTGAAAAGTGAAAGGACCTTGCGGTCCCTGGTCGGTGCCCTTCGTCCAGGGCTCCGTACGCTCTTCTAAGGGCCTATAAACAGTTGCGTTTGAGAGTGTTTGGGTGTGTTTGACTGCGTTGCAGCTGCGAAAAACCAGGACATCCCTGCTTCGTATGTCAAGTGCCAAGATACTCTTTGAATTGAAATCCACGCTTCATACGAAGCATTGATGTGCAGTTGACTAGCTTCCGTTTCTTGACGCAGCGCCGTCAAACGCACTAAAACGCAACTGTGTGTATGGGCATTTAAATAACCCATTATGCATGGTATTAATTCATACTGTTCTTCAGAATCTGGTTTCGCCAGCACTTGCAGGCATCAATATTTTCCCTGTGTCATCGAGGAACACAACCGCTCTCACTGATGTAACACATAAACCAAAATATTCGTTTGTAGGTAGGTAGGTATTTATTTGTGCTCGTAAGCACAGCCGCCACAGAGATGCACGTAGCCCGTACAATAAATGCCGGAGAGGCCCGTATAAGGGGTGATAATAATAATACAGTGAGATATAATGTGAGGCACTGATAATGTACAATGAGGCATCAAGAAGGAGGGGTCTAAGTTGATCGCAGGTGTGTGGCAGCTTCGCGACAAAGTTGCGGAACCTCGGGTCGGTCACTAATGGGCACGTTTGTTATTCTTTTTTGCAACGTTCAAAAAGTGCCGACGAACGGAGCCATCAATTGTAATTCTGTTGTGTCTATGTTTATACAGCGGGAAGTTAGTCAGCTCTGAGGGCATCTGGTGTCTTCGTTGGAGATGAAAGACAGTGCAGTATACCGCTGCTCGTCTGACGTCTTTAACGTGCATCACGCAATAGTGATACATGACAGCACGCCGGTACGACGCTCATCCAGATTGAAACGGGCAGAGGCGGTGGATTGAATCCACGATCAGTGAGCTTTACAGCGCGAGCTTTCGCTACACGTGCTACCGATCCACGAGCAACGAGACATCGCGGTCGAATTCGAGCTCGAGAGAAAAACAACACCAGCAACAGCAAGAAAATATCCGGTTTGAGCCATTTAGTACTAGTGTCGCCATCTCGTTTAACAAGTTGGAAATAAAATTAACAGGGTAATTTTATTTACACAAATACGCAAATACAACACTATTTTGTGTCCTCGTCGTGGTCTTAAAATTGAGATTAGAGGCACCCCTAGTACGTACGGCCAAGCGTTTTGTCACGTTTGTCTTCTAAATAATTGTATTTTCAAAAATGCCTTAAAACGCGCTAAAAACAGCCAAAACGGTCATATTTCTGGATTTTATTAAAAATCTCCAGCGCTCTAAAGGAAAAATTCAAGGGCCGTACAACCTTCATTACGTCTTCATAAGTAACCTCCAAAAGAATGATTACTCTCGTGCATTCCTGAAACTCAGGTTTGTGTAACGAAATTTGCCCATTGAGTGACGAGCGGTTGAATCCCCCCTTAAGAAGCCGAATTTTCCGGTCGATTTAAAGAGCCTGCTGTCTCCTTGTTTCACCCAGTATATAGAGTGGCTCAATCAGCGGCGTAGACTTTCCATTTTCCCGGGGGGCAGGCTGAGAAGTTCCCGGGGGGGGGGGGGAGGGGAGGGTGCTGCGCGTTATGTTTTCGCCAGAACTGGAGATTGAAGCTAAGGAAAGCACGCTGGGATTCCATTTCCCACGTATTTTGTCAATAAAGGCAACGTGGGCGTTATTTTGTTTACATCCTACTACTAGAAGCTCGTTACATGGCACGTAAACAGCGTCTCGGAAATAATAATAATTAATAATAATGGTTTATTTTCCAGTGCCCACAAACAACTTAGCGTTCTATTGTGTGGTGCACAAACATGGGTGAAGTATTATACATTTAAGACAAAATACAAATTATCAAAGACAAACTAACAACAAATACAAGCAAAAAAAAAAAAAAAAAAGATCAAGGCCCGGGCCCGGAGGGGCTCTGCCCCCCTGGATCTCACCAGGGGGGCACGAGCTCCCGTTGCCCCTAGAGTTTCTGTATATGCTACCTACGGTAGCAGAGTTGCGCATTCAACCTCGGCGGGTGGCCGTAGCGGCGGCTTTCCCGCACGCCCTGGATGCTTTGCTCCTCACGTGACTAAATTTGGCGAATAGCGGCGCCGCGCGCGCCGCGCATGGAAAACAGGAGAGGAGGAGAAGGAGGGCGAAAGCAGGGGAACATACGCCGGGGCGCGAGAAACGTCGGCGGAGCGACCGTAAAGGTGGCTTTCTTGCACGGCGCCGGATGCTTTGCTCCTCACGTGATGGATCTCGGCGAATAGCGGCGTGGCGGCGCGGGGAAAACAAATGCGCAACTCTGCTCCCCCTTCGGGGGAGCATATAGAGGAACTCTAGTTGCCCCCCCACAGTCTACGCCTATGGGCTCAATCTAAAATGGACCGTAAAATTGACGCCTGCACGTAGCAGTCTAAACTTTTCGTCAAAGGTGTATTTCACAGGTTGGTTTTTTCTTGTAAAATTACAAAGCGTAGTTCTCTTTCTGTAAAAAATAAGGACAAGAAACATGCCTGGGCCAACGGCGGGCGGCGTCGCAGACGACCAAGTGGAGGTGCGGGGTGTGTTTGCCACTCCTATTGATAGATGGCGCTACCTCCTTGTTTCGGTCAGAGATCTGGTTTCGGTTTGCTTTTAAAGAAATATCGAAAGTGCCCGCGTCGACCGTGGTTTATTGACACGAACATAATCTTTCTGGTGATCTACCTTTGGCTTGAAAATAAATGCAGACAATGATAGCAAAACCTCAAGTAACAAAAATAATAGAAAACGCGGTTGCATAACGACAACGCTGACGGCGCTCTTGCAGCCGGCGGATTTCGTCTGCGTGTCGCTGCTTTCTTTCGCTGGTCGGTTGCATCCTCGGACGCTGCTTCCGAGACCTTTTTTTGTCGCGGTTGGTGAGAAAACAGCCACAATGCGTCACTTTGGACGCTATTTAGACCGCACCTTTGAGACACGGAGGCTGCCAAAGCAAGCTCCAGATAAACAGCAATTAATGGCTCTGAAAAGAGCCTGTCAGCAGAAGCCCGCGGTTTTCGCGGTTGTCAAAGCCGCTGGTCATATGTACAAAATGGATAGATATGTGCTCTTGAGTTCTCGTTGTCTTCAGTCCACATGTCCACCTCGAACTTGGAGGCACTTGTGCAGTCTTCGCTCATAATCCCTGAAGGCTGCCTCCCGCATGGAGGCAGCCTTCAGGGATTATCCTCGTGGACGTACGCGAGACGTGGTCGGCGCTTGCGCGTGACATAAACTCGTGCGTAGAAGAGGCCGGGGGATATGCCTTCCCAATGGCCATACGGCGCTACTTGGCACAGTCGGTGATTTGCGGTCGACTCTGGTATGTCGTGCGCGTAGCTTCACCGCCCTCTCCGTTTGTACGCCAGGCGCGCTCTTCTCTCGTGACCTTTTTTTGGGCAGGCAAGACGGCTCTGGTGGCTCGCCCCGCGCTCAGCCTCCCGGTGGCTGGAACTTTCCTTGTATCAAACTGACAGCGTCCACTTTAGCTACTCAAGACCCTCTTGACTATCCTCGATGACACGGACAACCGGACTCTTCCGCTGGCGGTGTATTTTCTCGGGACAAGACAAAGCGCCCGGACGCACACGAAACAACGGCCGTTTCGGTAATGCCTACCGACTGGCGAATGAACAAACAGCAACCCCCCGACGTCCCCGCTGAGTGCGCGACGCATACATTAAAAAGGGTTCGAAAAGGTTGCACCATGCGGTCCGTCTGTTCCTGGCTCTCAACTTTCGTTTCTTGAACAGCCACAATATCGAGCTCGTTTTCCGCAAACAATCTACTGAGCTGATATTGCCGACGCCTTGCTGCCAGCCCACGGACGTTAATTGTGGCAACACGTAGGGGCGCGTCTAATTTTAAGGCCATTCCACGAAGAGAGAGACCGCATGGTGCTTACCTCAGGTCGAAGGCCCTCCTCACTCGTATCGACGCGCAACTGGCGTCGGACCGTCCCGAGTCCCGAGACCAGCTGCCGGCGCAATTAGTCACGGGGGTGGTTTGGCCACCCTTGGGTCGTCGACAGGAACCTTCGGCTTGATGTTGAGCCGTGGCCGCCTGAGCGGTGTCGCCTTCGGAGGCGGCTCCTCGTGGCTTGCCGCGCATGGGTCCGTGACGTCGTCCACGCGAGACCTTTTGATGTTAGGGCAGCTTGCCGAGGCCTCTCCGTCAAGCATGGTCGCGTCGACGGCAGGCTCCTCGACGACGTTGGCTTCTACGCCGCTCGTTGCAGCCCTCTCAGCCGGTGGAGTATCAGGCTGCCCAGCTTGCCGCGTAGCGTCTGCGCCCAATGCCGCGTCGGCCTTGCCTTGCTTCTCTTCAGCTTCCGATGCCGGCGTGACGTCTGCCCCGTCCGAGGCACCCGATGCGGCCTCCTCGGCATCTGCCACGTCCATGAGGTGCTCCGAATTATCGTCGATCCCCATGGGTCCCGTGACGCTGGCGTAGGTACGGACGCACTGGCTCTCGTCGTGGCCGAAGCGGCGACAGAGCGTACAGCGCGGCACTCGGCACTCCCGTCGGATGTGGCCCTTGCCCTTACACCGCAGGCAAAGCGGCGCCCTGCCGGGCACCACCACGAGCGCAAGGTCACCTGCGATGCGGAGCTGGTGGGGGAGGTCGTCCGCCGTGACTCCGGGCTTCAGCTTGATGGATACCGAGCGCGTCGTCGAAGCCATGTCTGTGCATCCTGAGACGCGCCACTTGTCCCGTGTAATTCCCGTCACCTTTCCGTAGGGCGCCAGGGCCGCACGTACCTCGTCGTCTTGGACGTGATGCAAGCAGCCAGTGGAGCTTCAGACGGACGTCTTGGTTACATGGGTCCACCAAGACGCAGCGACGGTCTTTCACCTTGAAGTCGTCAGCCGCAAGCAGCCTCTTTTTCCCCTCGTCGCTTTTGAAGGTCACTGCCCACACATGGTTATACTGATACGCCCCCAGGGCAAGCACCTCTGGGAGAAGTGCCGCCAGTGCGAGGGCGTCTCGAAAGTGTTCCAGACGGTACGGCCTGGCTTTCACGTCGGCATGTAAAAAAACGGTGTTCTGAAACGGACGGTCCTGATGGCAGCGTCGGCAAAAGAAGTTCGTAATCCTGAGATGCAGCGTCAGCACTCCTGATACCGCGGCCAAGCTGGGCCGCTGGAACCGCTCCAACGGAGCTCATGATAGTACGTCCGTACGCTTCGGCGGCCGGAAGTAGAATCGACTATACTAACGAGGAGGAACGGGAAGAGCGGGACTCAAACTCGAGCTGCTGAATGAACGTTTCACAGTTGTGAAAAAAAGGAAAAAAAAGAAAGAAAAAAAAGAGCTGCAGGCGTAAAAAGATGACTCCCCGTCGGGGAATCGAACCCCGGTCTCCCGCGTGACAGGCGGGGATACTGACCACTATACTAACGAGGAGGAACGGGAAGAGCGGGACTCAAACTCGAGCTGCTGAATGAACGTTTCACAGTTGTGAAAAAAAGGAAAAAAGAAAGAAAAAAAGAGCTGCAGGCGTAAAAAGATGACTCCCCGTCGGGGAATCGAACCCCGGTCTCCCGCGTGACAGGCGGGGATACTGACCACTATACTAACGAGGAGGAACGGGAAGAGCGGGACTCAAACTCGAGCTGCTGAATGAACGTTTCACGGTTGTGAAAAAAAGGAAAAAAAGAAGAAAAAAAAGAGCTGCAGGCGTAAAAAGATGACTCCCCGTCGGGGAATCGAACCCCGGTCTCCCGCGTGACAGGCGGGGATACTGACCACTATACTAACGAGGAGGAACGGGAAGAGCGGAACTCAAACTCGAGCTGCTGAATGAACGTTTCACAGTTGTGAAAAAAAGGAAAAAAAGAAAGAAAAAAAAGAGCTGCAGGCGTAAAAAGATGACTCCCCGTCGGGGAATCGAACCCCGGTCTCCCGCGTGACAGGCGGGGATACTGACCACTATACTAACGAGGAGGAACGGGAAGAGCGGGACTCAAACTCGAGCTGCTGAATGAACGTTTCACAGTTGTGAAAAAAAGGAAAAAAAAAGAAAAAAAAAAGAGCTGCAGGCGTAAAAAGATGACTCCCCGTCGGGGAATCGAACCCCGGTCTCCCGCGTGACAGGCGGGGATACTGACCACTATACTAACGAGGAGGAACGGGAAGAGCGGGACTCAAACTCGAGCTGCTGAATGAACGTTTCACGGTTGTGAAAAAAAGGGAAAAAAAGAAAGAAAAAAAGAGCTGCAGGCGTAAAAAGATGACTCCCCGTCGGGGAATCGAACCCCGGTCTCCCGCGTGACAGGCGGGGATACTGACCACTATACTAACGAGGAGGAACGGGAAGAGCGGGACTCAAACTCGAGCTGCTGAATGAACGTTTCACAGTTGTGAAAAAAAGGAAAAAAAGAAGAAAAAAAAAGAGCTGCAGGCGTAAAAAGATGACTCCCCGTCGGGGAATCGAACCCCGGTCTCCCGCGTGACAGGCGGGGATACTGACCACTATACTAACGAGGAGGAACGGGAAGAGCGGGACTCAAACTCGAGCTGCTGAATGAACGTTTCACAGTTGTGAAAAAAAGGAAAAAAAAAGAAAAAAAAGAGCTGCAGGCGTAAAAGATGACTCCCCGTCGGGGAATCGAACCCCGGTCTCCCGCGTGACAGGCGGGGATACTGACCACTATACTAACGAGGAGGAACGGGAAGAGCGGGACTCAAACTCGAGCTGCTGAATGAACGTTTCACGGTTGTGAAAAAAGGGAAAAAAAAGAAAGAAAAAAGTATTTG